>PVIR01037625.1:0-15010 GCA_004026965.1 Petromus typicus | reverse complement strand
TGAACGCACACCTGTCATCGCCTCCAGTCCTGGCCCTCACAGGTCCCTTGGCCCTCGTGGTCAGCCTCAGGAGGCTGAGGCAGGAGGATGAAACGCTCAGTTTCTCCGTGGACAATTTAGAAGACCCTGGCTCAAAATAAAACGTAAAAGCAGAGTGTGGACGGTGCCGTCCCAGCACTCCGGGAAGCTGAGGCAGGAGGGTGACAAGTTGAGGCCCGGCTTGAACAACCTAGAGAAACCCTCTCTCGGCATAAGGAGGGTCTGGAGCTGTCGCCCCGTGTGGCGGCCCTGGGTCCCATTTCTAGCTCCGCAAGAAGTTGCAGAACCAGTACTCTGTGTACCCATCACCCAGGGTGTGTCTGCCGCCCATCGCGGTGCAAATTCCTACAGAGTCAAGTTTTGTTTTGTTTTGACACTGCGGAAGACCGTGCTCCAGCTAGCTCACGGTGATCTTCCTACCTCAGCCTTCTCAGAGCTGGCGGCCTCCGCCACCGCACCCAGCTTTAATTTTAAAGGGCAAAAGCTTGTTTGGGTTTGCAGGGCCCCCAAGAAACAAGAGTCAAAAAGAGGAAGCGAAGTCCCTGTCATCCTGCGACGCGATGCCACGCTCCCTGCCCCAACGTCCTCGCTAGGCGCCGCCTCGTGAAGGTCCCATCCTCTCCGTGGCGGCTGAATGGGCTCCGAGGTTTAACATCCCCACCTTGGAGAGTTTATCCACGCCATATCCACATGGGCGCGGGCTACAAAAACTTCAGACAAATTCGATTTAACAGTTTATTTGCACAAAGAATAATTCTCGAGGTGGGCAGCACTTAAAATCGGAAGAGAGGGCCAAGGATTTAGCTCAGTGGTTCTGGCGCCTGTCTTGCAAGCGCAAGGACCCGGGTTCGATCCCTGGTTACCACATAACAATACTGGGTGTGGAGACTCACCCCAGCAGCAACCAGCACCACATACCACAGTGCCGGGCGTGGTGGCTCAGCCTGTCATCCCAGCACTCGGGAGGCAGAGGCAGGAGGATTGTGATGTGAGTTTGAGGCTGAGCTCAGACCCTGTCTCAGAAAATCTAAAAAAAAAAAAAAAAAAAAAAGGGAAGAGATTCAGAGCCTTCAGGCAGCAACATGAAAAATGATTTGCTTTTTGTAGACAAAACCTGGAAACGAAAAGCAACTTCCAGACTAGCTACGCTGCGCATGTGGTGGGCGTGGCCTGATCATTTGGCTTTGTGTGATTGGCTGAAACTTGATTTGGTTTTCGTCTGTATTTATTTATTTATTTTGCGTGTGGTTTTTTTTGGGGGGGGTTAGGTTTTGTTGTTGTTGTTGTGGGGTTTTTTTGTTTGTTTTTTCTTTAGGTTTTTTTTTTTTTTTTAAGGTTTTTTGAGACAGGGTCTCGCTTTGTGGTTCAGGCTGGCCCTGAGCTCAGCCTCCAACTCACATCAGAGCAATCCTCCTGCCTCTGCCTCCCGAGTGCTGGGATGACAGGCGTGAGCCACCACGCCCGGCACTGTGGTATGTGGTAGTGATCGCTGGTGGGCATGAGTCTCCATGCCCAGTATGGTATGTGGTTTCCGGGGCTCGAACCCAGGTCCTTGTGCTTGCAAGACAGGCACCAGAACCACTGAGCTAAATCCCCAGCCCAAGGGGGGTTAGTTTTTGAGATGGGATCTTGCTTTGTGCTTCAGGCTGGCCCTTAATTCACTGTGTAGCCCAGGCCAGCCTTGAATTCACAGCAATCCTCCTGCCTCTGCCTCCTGAGTGCTGGGATGACAGGCTTAAGCCACCAGGCCCTACAAGGTCTTTTGAGATAAGATCTCGCTACGTAGCCCAGGCTGGGGTCAAACTCTTGGCAATCCTCCTGCCTCAATCCCCAGTGCTGGCAGGGCAGGTGCGCACCCCCAGACCCCATGTCGATGTCCGTTCCAGCTCAATCCAGTTTGCTTGTGACCACACTTGGCTTCTTAGATAAGGTCTCTAGGTTAATGGGTTTCTATTTACTTTTTTCATAAACAAGGACTCTAGAGTCTAAATCAAATAAAAGAAAAAATAATAATAAATGCACAACAAGACAGCTCTCCTTTCCTTTTCTTAGCTGCCCCCCCCATTTTTCTGAGTCTGTGCGCCTGGCTGTCCCCCGACTCTTTGCCTTCTGGTTGCAAACTGGCTGCTGCAGCACCAGATGTCACATCTACCGAGCACTGACCAGACTGTCAGCTTCCTGCTCAGCAGGGCACGATGATGGGGGATAAATTAGATGGAGACAAGTCTGTGGGTATGGAGGGACCAGGGGCCAGGGCCTTAGACTGGGCAAAAGACGAGGCCTCCTCCTCGGCTTGGCCCACGTTCGTGAGCCGATGCAAAGTGCAGCGGGCGGTACGATGTTCCTTCCTGGGAACAGCACCTGCACAGCGGAAGATGCAGGAGAGAGAGGAACGAGTTTAGGGTCCTAAACAAACAGCTCGACCCTTCCCCGTGGGGGCCGGGCCGGTGCGTGCTTCTCCGCGCTGTCTTCGGGGGGTGCCATCTTGCCTCAGGAGCTCCACTGTCACCAGACTGTGTCCCCCCAGCCGGGATGCCACAGTTCCCAAAGGAAGTCTGGCCCAACGATCTGTGCAGCCTGGCTGGTCCCGACCCACATTCGCGTCCACGAGGAGGGCCGCGCACTCCGAAGGGCAAGGCCTCCCTGCAGAGCGCGCCGGCCGCCGCCCACCTGGGCATCGCAACTGGGCACCCCACGGAGCGGGCATCGTTCCCGTGGGCCTCGTCTCGGAACGGGTCACCCGTGGCTCCGGCTGTGCCGAGCGCGGGACAGGTGGCTTAGTACGTCCAGCTCAAGACCGGCGCCGGAGGCCCTGGGTTTCCTCCTAGCACCCGAAACTAGGAAGAGAGGAAGGAAAGGGAAAGAGAAGGTGAAGGAGGAGAAGACGAGGCGAACAGAAAGGAAGGGAGGAGGAAAGGACGGCCCTCGAGGGGTGCGGCAATTTTAGCCCCTGGGAGGCTGAGGCAGGAGGAGCACCCGTGAGTTCAAGGCCAGGCTGGGCGCCACAGCCAGACCCTGTCTGGATAAAAGAAAAAGAAAAAGAAGTAAAAATGGACTAGGGCTGTAGCTCAGGGGAAAAACTCTGAGTTCCACCCTGTCACAAGACAAGACAGGGAGCGGGGACAGGAAGGGGGGTCCGGGCAGCAAGGTGCCCGCCCGCGGCTGCCAGGTCTGCTGACTTTTCTTTGGCCCTGGTCCCAGGCTGTTATGTGACCCGAGCGTGTCACACGGAAGGACGTGTTCACGGTCCCTTTCGGGCTTCGAGAAAATGCCTGCCGGGACATGAACGGAACTGAGCTGCTGCTCCCGGGGAGCAGCGTGGGTCCTCAGGAGAACGGGGCGGCCGGGGCGGTGCCCCCGGAGCATCCAGGGCGCCCGCCCAGGACTATGAAGAACCCAGACACACTCAGGATCTCAGCAGCCTGGGAGGCCGAGGCAGGAGGGTCTCCCATTTGAGGCCGACCTGGGCAGCTCCCCGACTTAAGGAAACCTTTTATCAAAGTTAAGGTCGCCAAGGGTGCAGTTCAGTGGCACGTCGATACCAAG
Organism: Petromus typicus; assembly: GCA_004026965.1. NCBI lineage: Eukaryota > Metazoa > Chordata > Mammalia > Rodentia > Petromuridae > Petromus > Petromus typicus. The sequence continues at coordinate 11,425 of PVIR01037625.1, read as the reverse complement.
CATGGGCAGGTCCCGGACTCCATCGGCAGCACCACAAGAAAATAAATGTCCACACAAGAGTCCTGATGTCCCACCAAGAGCACAAGGGCTCATCACAAAAAGTTCTCCCAGCCTTGGCCTCACCCCCGCAGGGCAGGGCGCTCAGCAGAAGCATTCTGTGTGCACAGGATTAGGCCCGATTCTCAGAGGACTGGCTGCCCCCCAGTCCACGGGGGCCACAGGCGGGGCTGGCGGAAGTCACCCAGGTCTTCCCCACGATGACAGAAATGCACAGAGCACTGGGTTGGATAGATTCTTCTGCAGTCCTAGAAACCACACCAGGGTCTTCACATTGAACCACACCCCGCTCACTTTTGTTTTATTTATTTACTTATTATTTGGGGGGACAGGGTCTCACTCTCTAGCCCAGGCTGGTCTCAAACTCAGAGTGATCCTCCTGCCTCAGCCTCCAAGTATTAGCATGATAGGCACGGGTTTCTTCTTGAAGGTGATTTCAAGGCAGCCAAAGGGGCAGCTGGAGGTGTCCCAGTAGTTGAACTTTCATGGCATATTCAAGCCCCTCGGGTCCCTTGCCAGCACTGCAGAAAGAAGAAAAAAAGGAAAGTACAAATATCTAATAACCGTAAGGCTCTTACTGATAACCTTACAAACAATCAAGTTAAAATATAATTTGACACGGGAGCAAACAATGCGGTACACAGACTTTACCATCTTGATAGGCCTAATGACTTGACCCAAAACAAACGCCACCATATCCTTTATCTTGTGTCAATATTTGTGTCTTTCTGAAATTATTTTGCTAACAGTATCTAATCATTTATCAGCATCTTTAACCAAATATTAGATTTTTTTGTTCCTTTTTATGTTTTGTTTTTCTATTCTTGCGATAAGACTATAAATACATAGCTATTTTCTCCCATGGACATGAAATTATATGACTTTACCAATCTGGGGTAACAACAATATAAATACTGAAACTGCAGAGGTAGAGGTATCACCTATTGTGGGAGAGGCCCTGGGTTCCATTCCTCAATTCCACAATAAATCTACATAGGCACGGGACGTGGTGGCGCGCGCCCATCATTCCAGAACTATGGAGGCTGAGGCAGGAGGATTGCTACAAGATCTCCATCCGGGTTGGGCTACATGATGACACCTGATCTCAAAACAAAAACAAAAACAAAAACAAAACAAAAATTCCCCACATCCTCAAATCCACAGATCCTCATTAAGTGCCTTAACATTTGTTTATTGCCACAAGTTATTAAAACCTAGAAGTGACATTTTCAGGCTGGGTGAGGAGCCGAGCTAGAGACAGGCGCATGCGCAACCTACGCAGTCACACCCACCGAGCCACGCCCCGAACGGCGCCACGCCCATCTCTGGGCCACGCCCCCGCCCCGTCCCTGCCGGGGTCGCCATTGCCAGGGCAGCTCGGGGCAGGAGACCCGAGCGCGCAGGCAGGGCGGTCCCGGGCGGACGGGAAGAGGACCCGGAGGGAGCGGAGGCCACACGGGCACTCGCAGGCGGTGCCGTCCGGGCGGCCCGTCTCACAATCCCCTTGGTCCCCAGGGGGACATCGAGGCCAGGACATGCTGGGAAGCCGAGGCAGGAGGGTCTCTAGCAAGGCGCCGCCCCAGAACTGATTGCTGAAGAAAGAAGCAAAGCAACAGGAAACGGGAGAGGAAGAAAGAAAAAGGGAAGAGGAAGGAAAGTATGGAGCAGGTCGGATTCTGCGGCCCGGAAAGCGCACCGCCAGGAAATGCGCACCGAGGCGCACCGGCGGTGTGGCAGCCGGGCCTTTTCCCCCGGGGACGGCAGCCTGGCCCACGTCCTCCCGAGGCCCGGCCCGAGCCGGCTGGCCCTGGAGCCGCGAGGCCGAGGAGCAGGCCCGCGCTTGGCCCCACTCCCTCACCCTGGCCCGGGGGAGACCTTTGCTGCTTAATCAGGGCCCGTCTGGCCTTGGGGTTCACAGCTCGGCGAGGGGAAGGCACCGAGGGGAGGACACAGTGACCCAGCTGGGAGGCGGCCTGCTCAGCCGGTTCCGCCCACAGCTGCTTCTCCTAAGGCCCTGGGCCCGGCCGTCCTCCTTGCGCGGGAGGCTGAGGCGGGAGAGTCCTCGGCCAGCCAGGACTGCACGGCAAGACCTGACCTCAGAAACCAGCCACAAGGAAAAGGGAGGAGAAGAGAAAGTGCCAGTGAACAAGGAGGACAGCTCGTGGAGCGCGGCTTCTTTCTCCGGCTTCTGCTGTTGGTAGCGACCTCCACAGGGACAGAGGGAAAACCAGCTCCTGGCCCTTCAACTGCTTCTCAGAGAAAGCAGGACGTGTGTTTTCATTTGAAGCACTAGAGAAAGTAAAGCTATTTTGGGGGAAAAAAAAAAGAAAGAAAGAAAGGAAAAGAAACAAGGGAAAAAGAAGAAAAACCAGCGACTCTTCCAATTGGCCTACAGATGCCTACTGGCTCCTGGCCGCAGGACAGAGTCAGACTTCCCTCTTTTTTTTTTTTAATAACTTAAAACTTTGGGTCAAACCTGGACGTCTCGGTGCACACCTGTGATCCTAGCACTCTGGGAGGCTGAAGCAGGAGGGTTCCAATTTCAAGGCCATCTTAGGCAATTTAGTGCGATCTGCCTCAAAATTTAAAAAAGAGCTGGCTGTGGTGGCTCACACCTGTCATCCCAGCCCTCGGGAGGCAGAGGCAGGAGGACTGCTGTGAGTTCCAGGCTGGGCTGGGCTGTATAGTGAGTTCAGGGCCCACCTGAACTCAAAGCAAGACCTTGTCTCACAATGAAGTTAAATTAAATTAAAAATTTAAAAAGAGAGGAAGAAAAGAGAAAAAGGGAGGGAGGGACAAGAGGAGAAAGAAAGAAAGTATGAAAAGGGCCGCCTCTCAGCTCAGAGTCAGTTCTCTGCCCGAGGCCTTGGTTCCGTCCTCAGCACATAGGAAAAAAAAAAAAAAACCACAAAAACAAAACAATATCCAAAACAAAAAACATACTCCAGACCAGCTCAAAACTGACCTCCCAGGTGTTAGTCCCTGAGGCCTGGGGCCCACAGCCAGCATCTGGGGCCTGCCCTCCCCTCCGAGGCTGGCTAGAAGCCAGGCCCTGCAGCCCCAGGGTCGCCAGTCCCTGCTGGGGGGATCAGGAGGCCCCAGGTAGACAGGGCAGCCAGCACCCGTCCCTACGCAAGGGTGATGTCCCTGTGCTTCCCACGGAAGCCAGGGGGCCAACAAGACACTGACCCTCTTCAGCCGACACCGCTGGCAGGGAAAAACCTAAAGACCAGCACACGCCGGTGCAGACCTGTAATCCCAGCACAGCATGCAGGAGGCTGAGGCAGGAGGATTGCTGAGAGTTCAAGGCCAGTGGGGACTACACAGCTAGACCCTGTCTCAAAAAACCCAAACCAAAGAAACCCAAAATAAAATAAAAGTGTTGGAGTGTTGCCGGGTCAGCCAAACAGCCAGCGCAAGTATTCTAGTCGCAGAACATTATTCCTTCTATCGTATCGAGCAACTTTCCATCTGTGGTTTCCTAGCACCGGGTCAGCTGGAGTCGTCTCTGTATTCCAGTTCCTCTCGGCCAGCTCCTTCTCTATGCTTTGATTTATGCTTTTGCTTTTTAAACATGTTTCTATTTTATTAATTTATTTACTTATTTTGAGACAGGGTCTCACTATGCAGCTCAGGCTGACGTGGAATTCACGGTGTAGCCCAGACTGGTCTCGAACCCACAGGGATTCTCCTGCCTCAGCCTCCTGACTGCCTGGATTCCAGGCCTGCACCACCAGAGCCGGCTGTGTAACCGTACTAACTCCGGGACACCCCCTTTTGAAGGCAGCATCCCCCAGAAACTGCAGGCATCCACTCCAGCAGTTAAACCACCTCACGGATTTTCAGCAAGAGGACTCTGGCTTTAAGATCAAACACCAGCTGCTTCCGGCCCAGGTGCTGGGACACGGCGAAGGGACCCACTGAACAGCACCAGGGTCCTGCCCCTCTTCGGTCTCTGTCTGCGCTCCTCCTCCTGTTCCGCGGCTGGTCTCATTCAGAAGTAGAGATCGGGAGGCTGTAAAGGTCCGATGACAGTCACGCAGCAGTATGAACCACGAGGCTATGGCTAGAAAGTGACCAGACCTACTGAAAATAACCCAGACTTGTGTTTTCAGATAGGATCTCACCATAAGGTCCAGACTGGCCTCAACTTGAGATTTCCCTGCCTCGGCCTCCCAAGTGCTAGGAATACAGGCGTGCGCCAACAAGCCCAAGAAAATATTTTCACTCGTGTCGTGCGACCCAAACTCAGCTTGAAGAATGTACAGGAGCCAGACCTTTGCCCAAATGGTGGCGCAGGCCTGGTGACGCACGCCTGTCGCCCGGCTGTTAGGAGGGGAGGCAGGAGGACCACCTCAAGCTCGAGGCGGCTCAGACAACACAGTGAGAACCCGTGTAAAAAAAAAGAGAGAGAGAAAGGAATGAGGCTGAAAATAAGAACGAGGGGCCCGTCCTCCTGTGACCCTGCACTGCGCTGCCCTGGCTGGCCGTCCGTCCACCTTGCCTTCCTTTCTGTGGGGACAAGGAGCCCCCACCACAGAAGTGCTCTCCTGGTCCAGCCCAAACTGGCTGGGAGTGACCGCCAGGCGCCCTTGACCTTTACCATAATCCACCTGGAGCTTAGCGATAACCCCAGTGTCACAATACTTGACAGGTGTCATGGCAACGGCGGGCAGCAATCACCCAAGCATAAAGAAGTGCTGTCCCAGCGCTCCCCCCGGCCCGTGCATACTTTCTTTCCGCCATATCCATGATCTCCAAAGCCCCAGGAGTGGAGAGGTTGATTTCCAAGTGTTGTCTCCCGGTTCCTTTCTCGGCCAGGACAAGCGATAGGTCCCCAGGAACAGTAGTGATCACATTTGATCACATTTTTGGACTGGTATATTATCTACCCCAAGCTAGCCTCGAACTTGTGAACTGCCTCCTGCTGGCCAGGAGAGCGCTTTCACAGTAAACAGTGATTGCTAAAGGCCGAAAGGAAGGGCCTGCTTCTTAACCTGCGGGTCCATTTCAGAACATGGCCCGCGGGTGCCCCCTAGAGGCCGGGCAACTCCTGGCTGACGGTGGTCAGACCATGCGTGAAACCGTGGCCGCCATTTTTTTTCTGGGTAGTGACCATCTTGGTAAAGGCAATGTTCTCGATTTTAGCTTCTGCTTACCTTCCTGGTTCCTCAGTATATAAAATGAGCGCAGGGAACAAAGGCTTATGAAATAACCTGTTTTAAAAAGATAAAAATAAATACTAGAGGACTTTGACTAGGAACCGAAGGGCAGTACATCTTTCCTTTACCAAAATGTCGACCACGCAGAAACGTAAGCAAGCGCGCCGCCCGGAGCTCAGCGCGCAGGCTCTGCAGTGACGTCAGGGAGGCGCGACGGAGCCGGCGCTGGGGGAAGGAGGTAGGAGCGGCCGCGGCGCGGGCGGAGCCCGGGTGTTGGGGGCTGGCGGGCGGCGGGGGTGCCCGGCTTTGGGATCGCTCCCGCCGCAGCCCGGGGCGAGGCGCTCCGGGACGCGGGTGCTTCTGGCGCCCACTGTCGACAGCCTCCAGGGGGCTGTGCCCATCTCCCAGACCTGGGCGTTGGAGTCCTGGGAGACGGCCCGGTTTGGGAGGCCGTGGAGCCCGCGCTGCCCCTTGGCAGCTTCTGGTCGGGGCGAGTGCCGGGCGGGGACCCGTGGGCAGCGGCGGGCGGCTCGGAGGAGGCAGCCTTGCGGCTCATCCCGTGTCCATCCCGCTGCCAAGAGACCTGTGGGCAGAGCCCGTCCGCGGCGACCCCCGCCCCGCCCCACCTCCTTCCGGCCGCGTTTGTCAATCGCAGACATGGCCCCGCTCCTGACGCCCGCCGGTCCGTCCCCACCCCCCGGAATCGAAGCCTCCCCCAGCCTGCCTCCTGCACTCCGCTCCTCGTTTGAATCTTCCCGCCCCGGGGCTGGGGATCGAACTCGGGGCCTTCGAAGTGAGCTGCGTCCTAGACCTTTTTGTGAGACAAGGTCTCCCCGAGTTGCCTGAGCTGGGCTCACATGGCGACCCTCCTGCCTCAGCCTCTCGGAGTTCTGCTCCAGCCCACTGGGCTGGATCGCCTCATTTTTTGAGCCCTCCTCTCCTCCCACCCCTGTACCGGGGATAGAACTCAGGACCTTGCGCTTTGGAGGTAGACACTGCGCCACTGTGTTACATCTTCAGTCCCTTGAGGCCCCTCCTTTCCTATCTCCGGGGAGTCCCCGAGTGGGCTCCACCTCACAGGGTCTCACAGCTCCGATGAGGCCTGCCAGTCTGGGTGGTCTTTTACCATAGCATCCCGTCCTGTGTGTCAGGTGATGTGTGTGTGTGATTGTTGTCATACAGAACATAAAAGGTGCTGAGGCTGTGACCACAGAATACCAGACTGGGTGATCCCAACTCCTGGTAGGCTGAGGCAGGAGGATCGATCACAAGTTTGAAGCCACCCTGGGGAACTTAGTGAGACCCTGTCTCAGAATGAAATACAAAGGGCTGATGATGTAGTTAGTACAGAGACCTGGGTTCAAGCCCAGGTACAGAAAAGTCCCGACCAAGTGGTGTATAGATATTGTCACAGTGCTAGACACTGGGAACTCAAGAGCAAGGTGGCAGCTGGTTGAGTTCATGGTGAGAGATCTCTCCCTGCTGTGTAGACAGTACCTTCTTATTCCCAGCCTGACAGGGCAGATGGATCTTCGTCAACTAATCATGAATGAAAACAGCGCAGGAATCCACAGTAGCTCCAGAGGTTTGTGGTGTGAGAGTCCGGAATCTCCACATTCTCAAGGAAGGATAGCAGGGGGTGGTGACGCTTCATAGGGCTCTGAAGTTTAAACAGAAGTTTATTAGGAAAGAAGGCAAAGCGCCTAAGAGGCAGGATGTGGGGCTTGGTGGCCCAGGCCTATTATCCCAGCACTCAGGAGGCTGAGGCAGGCGGGTCCCTACGAGCTGGTGGCCAGCCTGGGTTAGGCAGGAGACACGGGGGGTTTGTGCTGTGCTGCGGGGCTCTAACCTTGCCACCCCACTGCCCCGCACCCGCCCACTCACAGCCCCTCCCCCGCAGCTGCTGAGGGATGCCCAAGAAGTTCCAGGGCGAGAACACCAAGTCGGCGGCTGCCCGGGCGCGCAGGGCTGAGGCCAAGGCTGCGGCCGATGCCCGGAAGCAGAAGGAGCTGGAGGACGCGTACTGGAGGGATGAGGACAAACACGTCATGAGGAAGGAGCAGCGGAAGGTGAGCCGCCGCGGGCGCTGGCTGCGCGGAGGGAACGGCCTGGGTCGGGGCGCCTGGGTGGCCTGAGTGATAGCCGGGCAGCTCTGTGACCGGACGCACGGCAGAGCCAGCAGGTGGCGTGCGCGCGGCCAGCCTTGCCCGCGACCCGACCCGGTAGCCCTGCCTTGCTTTGTCTCAGTGAATCCTCCGCGTCCCCAGCTGTCGACCATGCTGCGCCCGGTCTGTGGCGTTTTTTTACGCTCTATTATTTTATTTGTTTATTTATGGACGGTACCGGGGAGCAGTATCTGTGAAACAGGCGCCAGGGCCACTGAGCCAAATCAAATCCCCCGCGCCCCATGGTTTCATTTTTTTTCCATTTTTAAATTTAGTTTATCTTCTTGTGACATGATCTCGCTATGTAGCTCAGGCTTGGCCTGAAATGCGCGGCAGTCCTCCTGCCTCAGCTTCCTGAGTGCAGGGCTTACAAGGTGCACCACTATGCTTGGCCCCTTGTTTATTTAGTTTGGTCTTTGAAACACGTTCTCACTTTGTAGCTCAGGTTGGCCTGGATCTCACAGGAGTCCTGCCTCCGTCTGCGCAGCAGTTGGGGTAGCAGGTGTGTTTCTCCTACCAGGTTTAGTGGGCACCTCAAAGCCAGCAGATGTTGACCCTGTAGCATTAAGCGGTCTGCAAATGGCGGTGGCTTTGTGCCCAGCACTGCCTGTGGTGCGCCAGCCTGTCCTCTCCCAGGGGCTCCCTCAGCCAGTGACACTTGTGACCTCCTCGCCACAGGTGGACCTCCACCTGGGTGTGGAGTCGGCGCGGCAGTGCATTCTTGCGTTTCCAGTACTCTGGGAGGCTGAGGCAGGAATATGGCAGGTTTGAACCCAGCCTGGGCAACTTGTCAAGACCGCGTCTTACAAGTCAGACATACTGGGCCAGGGATTGAGCTCAGTGGTCCCAGCATCCGCCTGGCAAATGACAGGTCCCAAGTTCAGTCCCCGATACCACACGCCACAGTGCCAGAGGTGGTGGCTCAGACCTGTCATCCCAGCACTCGGGAGGCAGAGGCAGGAGGATGGCTGTGAGTCCGAGGCTCACCTGGGCTACACAGTGAGCTCAGGACCAGCCTGAACTACAAAGCGAGACCCTGTGTCCCCCCCACCCCCAAAAAATCCCAGACATATTGTTTCATTGTATAAGTCTGTGCTTGTCCCAAAGCAGTCCCGGTGCCCCTCTGCCGCAATGACACCTTGGCTTTTCTCTCCAGGCAGTGTGGCCCCTGCAGGCCACGCCACCTCCTCCTTGTTGCTCCCCACCAAGCCCCCCACAGGGCCCCTGGCCAGGCAGCCAGACTCCCCTCAGTGCTTTTGAGGCACACCTTGATGGCGCTGGAATCTGCCGCCCAGCAGGCCCAGCTTCTGCCCGTCTCAGGTGGTGCCAGCTGCGGGCTGTCCCCTTCTGAACAGAGATGGAGCTCAGGCTTCTCACAGGCCAGCGAGGCCGTGTCAGAGCGACCTTCCAGCCTTTGTTTTTTTTTTTAATTTTGAGACAGGGCCTGGCTAAGTTGCTCGGGTTGAGCTGGAGATCTTCCTGCCTCAGCCCCCTAAGTAGCTGGATTATAGGAGCGCTTCATCAGACTGCTCCCCAAAATGTTTATCCAAGTCTCGAGTTCCCTCCTCAGCCCTGAAGCCCTGATGGCCGAGTGCTCTGTGTCCTTCCTGAGCACTGGGGCTTCTGGGAATCCACCTGCTCCTTCCACACACCTTGATGTCGAGCTGCTGCACACCTGTAGGGCTGGGACACGGGCCGCAAGGCGGGGCGGCGTCCGTCTCAGGGAAGGGCAGCGTCTGAGTCCATTTTTTTGGTGCCATAATTAAATGACATGGCCTGGCGGTTTATAAAGAGTACAGGTTTCCGTGGGCTACAGCGGGGCGTGCCTGTGACCCCAGCAACTGGAGAGGCTAATGCAGGGGACACGAGATGGAGTCCAGGCTGGGCAGCTTACCAAGATCCCACGGGTGTGGTCAGCAGTGGAGCATTTGCCGGACACACCTGGTGCCCTGTGCACCATCTGCAAGGCCACGAAACCAGTGTCTGCTGAGCTCAGACACCAGAGCTACAGAGTCTTCACACACATGGCAGCCCCTGGCAGGAGCTTCATGTCACGTGGTGACAGAGAACCTCTCCTTTGCCAGCTTGGGTCACTGTAAAGCCACCGATGCCACCCCTGGCTGCGCTTTGAAGACCCTGTGACCGGGCCACGGCAGGTCTCCTGGGGCGAGTTTGCAGCACAGGAACTTTGGGGACACTTGTCTAGCATCCTCGAGAGCCAGGGGGACAGGCCCAGGGGACTGCACCCCGCTGGCCCGGAAGGCACCATCTGCCCTTCGCCCAGCCCCTGCCCTGGGACAAGAGGATTCACTAGAAGCCAGGGCAGATCTTCAGGGTGCCAAGCGCTGTGCGGAGGGCAGGGTCGGGCTCACCAGGCGCTGAACCCCAGCACAAAGGCCCTGGGGCGCGTGGCCTCGGTGCACAGTCGTGCTGGGTCTGGACCCACGGAGGGCACTGGTGCTGACCGAGGGGGAAACTGAGGCTCCGGATGCAGGGCTCTGCCCGGGGTACCTGAGCACAGAAGAGCCCTTCCGCTGCTGTCACGCCGCGCTGACCCGCACCTCCCTCCCTCCCTCCTGCGGGAGTCAGGCTTGGGGGCCTCTGGCGGGGCCACAGGGGGAGACAGCAGAGGCCCGGCCCGCCCTCCCCGGGGGTCAGGGGTGCTGTGCCCGCCGCTGTGCTGGGCCCCAGAGGTGGCACAGAGAGCAGAAGACAAGTTCCAGAGGCCTGCTGTCGCTTCTCCCCTGGAGGTCTCATGGCATCTGCCCCACCCTCGGTGATGCTGAGCGGGCGACAGCGAGACAGGACACCCCAGACGTAGAATCCAACGGAGGCCAGGCTGTCCCTGAGGCTGTGGTTCCTGCCCCAGGACCTTTGCGCGCACCACACCCTGCACAAGGCACCCCCGGCTCTCCCGCCCAGCTTTCCTGCCCGAGCCCAGGCGTCACTTCGGGAGCCAAGGCTCCCCGGACGCCCCAGCCCGGAGCTGGACGAGGCCTGTCCCCGTGGCCTTGTGGGCGCCGTGCCATCCTCAGCTGCCCTGACTCGCCCGCAGGAGGAGAAGGAGAAGCGGCGCCTGGAGCAGCTGGAGCGCAAGAAGGAGACGCAGCGCCTGCTGGAGGAGGAGGACTCCAAGCTCAAGGGCGGGAAAGCACCGCGGGCCGCCGCCCCCGCCAAGGTCACGCGCGCACAGATCGAGGACTCGCTGCGCCGCGAGCACCAGCACCGGGAGGCCCCCGAGCCAGGTGGGTGCCGGTGGGGGAGGGGCGCCGGGCAGCCCCTGCGCGTGTCTCCGCCGACACGGTCACTCGTGCCGACAGAGAAAGCCAGGAGCCACCTGGAGGTGCCGCTGGAGGAGAACGTGAACCGGCGCGTGCAGGAGGAGGGCAGCGTGGAGGCGCGCACCATCGAGGACGCCATCGCCGCGCTCAGGTAGTGGCGGGGGCGTGGTCAGGCCGGGTGGGCGGGGCCGGGCGGGTGGGCGGGGCCGGGGCGGGGGAGCCCGCTGACACCCCCTCTGCCTCTGCCGCAGCGTGGCGGAGGAGGCCGACCGGCACCCCGAGCGCCGGATGCGGGCGGCCTTCACGGCCTTCGAGGAGGCCCAGCTGCCCCGGCTGAAGCGCGAGAACCCCAACATGCGGCTGTCGCAGCTGAAGCAGCTGCTGAAGAAGGAGTGGCTGCGCTCCCCGGAGAACCCCATGAACCAGCGCGCCGTGCCCTTCAACGCCCCCAAGTGAGCAGGACTGGGCTCCCCGCATCCCGGCTCGGCCTCACCCGCTGTCCTCCCCGGCCCAGCCGGGCCCAGCCACGGATCGGGAGCAGCGCGGCCTGGCCGCCGCCGCCGCCACCTCGGGACGGCCGGTCCCCCCTCGGCGACGCCCTCACCGCCCTCCCGCGTCGGTCCACAGGCCTGAGCGCCCAATAAAGGCGGGCAAGGCTGCCCCGGCCGTGTGCCCGTGCCTGTGGGGGAGGGTCGGGCGAGCGGCGTGGGGTGCGGCGGGGGCCAGAGGCCGGGCTCCTGCGTGTGTGTGCACGTGTGCG
>PVIR01037624.1:0-15153 GCA_004026965.1 Petromus typicus | reverse complement strand
GGGGGTGAGGGGCTGCTAGGGATGGAACCCAGGCCCCTGCATGTTAGGCAAGTCCACCTCTAGGCCCAAATTCAAAATTTTACACCTGCATTTTGCTTTAACAAACTCGAGGCCCTTTAGAGGCTGCCTGCATTGCAGCCTAACGCACTGCACCCAACATCCGTGAGCCACAGAGAAAGAGAAACCACAGGGCATGGCGACTCGGACCTGAGCTGCCCTTCAGAACGCGCCCGGGACTCCCGCAGCGTGCATGGAGTGCCGTCTCCCCGAGCCTCCCCGCCCCGCGCCCCACACCCCATGCCCACCGTGCCAGGGTCTCACCCGGCCGCGGTCACCCAAGGGAACCTGCGTGCTGCTGCCCCCTCGTGGCCAGGCCTCGCACCGCCTCCACTCGGTCTGAGCTGCTTTGTGTCCCAGTGTGAACCACTCTGCACATCCCGAGACTCGCTGCCACACTTACCACTCTGGGTGTAGCAAAGTGTCTTAGTCACTTTCCCTTCGCTGTGATCCCCGACACCCACAACTTACAGACAGGTTTCCTTTGGCTCACGGTTTCAGTCCCTCTCGGGCTGCAGGGCAGGAAGCAGCGGGGGAAGGACCTGGCGCACAATGGCCCTCATCATGGCGACCAGAAGCGGAGGGAAGGGAGGAGCCTGAAGGGGTGTGTCCCTCTGAACCACGCCCAGGTCTCCCAACCAGGCCCCGCCCCCTAGAACCTCGCTCATTGCTGAATTGATCAAATCAAATTGCCTTCAAAAGCCACCCCACATGCGCCTTTTGTGGACATTCTAGGTCTAAACCAGAATAGGAACTTCCACCTTTATAGCGTCTGGCCCAAAAATTCCTTGTCTTTAATATCACGGAACATAAAGGGAACCTTTTTAGAGTAACAGGGGTGTGAAAATCATTGGCTGAAGTGGAGAGGGACAGTGTTGACAGCCCAGTGACAGGCTACCACACCCCCACTGGTCCGACCCCCGTCTGCTTCGTTTTACCCACAGCCTCTGCCTCTACCGCCCTTCTGTTCCTTCCCTTCCAAAGTGCCCAGGTTTAATGTTAATAGAGGCTGAACATCCCTAATATGAAAATTCAAAATGAAATCTGAAATGATCCAGAATGGGGAATTTTTTCGGAGCTAATGTGACACCACAAGTGAGAAATATCACACCTGACCTCAAGGTCACAATCAAGTTATAGTCACACAAAATGTTGTATAGAATGACGTACAGTGCGTGTGGCGGCACACATTTGTAATCTCAGCCCTCAGGAGGCTGAGGCAGGAGGACTGCTGCAAGTTTGAGGCCAGCCTGGGTCACACAGAGCCTTCAAAGCCAGTCTGAGCTACCTAGCAAGAGCCTATCTCTAAAAACCAAGGGTAAAAACCCCTCAATTTATGTATATAAAGTACATATGAAACCTAAGGGAATGCGGTGTTCAAACTTGAGTCCTATCCTTAAGATATCTCATTATGAATCTGCAAACATTTCAAAACCTTAAAAATAGTTAGAAATCTGAAACACTTCTGATGCCAAGTATTTAGGGCAAGATACTCATCCTGAAGTATAAGCAAAATTCAGGACAAGAAGCTAGAAAAAAGAAGGAACCTTTAACTGAATGTGTATCTAAATACATAACCCTTTCCTTTAATAACTGCAGAATTAGGAAATGAATGAGAATTCACTGTGAGGTCAAGCCTGTGGTTCCTCCTAGAGCCCTATATCGCCAATGAGTTTAACTTTATTTTTATTTTCTCTCATTTACTTTGATTTTTGAAACTCACGATGTGGGCCAGCCTGACCTAAAACTCACAGGAGTCCTCCCACTTCAGCCTCCCAAGTGCTGGCATGACAGGTGTGCACCGCCACACCCAGCCAGTGTCCTAATTTGAAATATGGGACAGATCTTCCCTTTTAGGACCTCACTTACTCTGATTTTAAGTTGAGAATAGGAACTACATTTAACTCTCACAACTCCAGGCTTTGTACACCAGAAAACCAAGAATGTAACAGAGTTTGGGGGGTTTTGTTGGAGGAGTTGGGATTGAACCTATGGCCTTTGTTCTAAGTTACATCCCCACTTGATTTTGTTTTTTGAGACAAGACATCATTTAGTCACTAAATTGCTCAGGTTAGGCTCAAACTTGCAATCCTGCCTCCGCTCCCTAGAACGCTAGGATTACAGGCATGTGCCACCATGTCAGATATGGCAATTTTGGTTTTTTTCTCCCCTTTGTGGTATTGACCACTAAGGACATCCCATTTGGTTTTTGTCTTGGAAGAAATAGTTCATATCAGAATTTAAGTGTCCACATCTATACTTCACAGGGAGAAAAAAACACAGGAAAAATAGGAATGAAATCCTTTTTTTAATCTTGATTACTAATTTTATAGTCTAGTCATTGATAGTGAAGTACAAATTTTATTTAGATGTAGTGTTTCACCTAGTAAATAAAATACTATGATAGATTCCTCCTTTTCTTTCCCCATGAAAGTATGTAGAATGATATTAAGGCTTTTTTTGGGGGGGAGCGGTTTTGGGGATCAAACTCAGGACATTGTGTTTGCAAGGCAGGCACAGTACCACTGAGCTAAACCCCCTGGCACTAATCATAAGACTTTTTTTTTTTTTTTTAAGGTTTTTTGAGACAGGGTCTCGCTTTGTGGTTCAGGCTGGCCCTCAGCTCAGCCTCAAACTCACATCACAATCCTCCTGCCTCTGCCTCCTGAGTGCTGGGATTACAGGCGTGAGCCACCACGCCCGGCACTGTGGTATGTGGTACTGGTTGCTGCTGGGTGTGGGTCTCCACGCCCAGTATGGTATGTGGTTACCGGGGAATTGAACCCGGGCCCTTGCACTTGCAAGACAGGCGCCGGAACCACTGGGCTAACTCCCCGGCCCAATCATAAGACTTTTTAAAAAGAAGTCCTGAACTGTCACCATTTTGTGACCCTCTAATAAACAATAGCTTTCACAATAACCGTCAGTAGCCATTAAAACTATTCCTCCAAAGGTTGATGGGGACTTTATTTGACAGTCCTAAACAACCCAGGCCACACGGAGCGGTAATGAGACATTATGTGCCTCCTGCTAGGATTCAGTCGGGGATGGAATACACTATCATCGCCCAAGACTCTTGTCCCCCCAAAATAAATGTAAGTCTTGCCCAGCCTGTCAGTCTAACTATGCAATTTGCAGGAAAATTGGGGGATGCAGGCACATACGGAAACATACCAAGATGTAGTCAGGAAACTTCGGAGCGTACCGAACAACCTAATTTCTTCAGCAGAGCACCGCAAGCAAAAAAAGAGAGACACGAAGAAACCCATTTTATAGGAGGGTATACTGAAGAGACTTTTTGATGTTACTGTTTGGGGTGCAGGGGGTGGAACCTAAGTCTAGCTCATGCCATGCAAGTGCTCTCTCCAAGTTCCGACCCCAGCCAAGGTGTGGGTTTCCCTGGGAGCCTGAGTGGAACAAACTCTCCAAACAGCTTACTGCTTACCGTGCAAGGGCCAGTCATGACCGGGAAAGGAGAGCGCAGGAGTTAGAAAACCATCTTTTTGTAGCCATTATGATAAAAGATTGGCTCAAGCAAGAACCATCCGTAGATGCTAAATTTAGAAAAATAAAAGATTTACAGTCGTAAAGCTTCTTCCAGGAAAAGAAAAACCAAGAGTAGTCAAATGTATCACTTTGCACAAGGAAAACTGAGAAGACATTCTGGAAAGAAGACGGTTTGGAATGCCCCACCCTGCCATGTGTCTGGGGTGTATTTATACCCAGAAGCAGAAAGTGAGAGAAGAAACATCGTGATTGGCTGCAGTGGGTATTTGATTATCATTACTGGTCCAATCAATCGTTAGCCGCTGATTGGCTAAAGCTTGAATGCTGTGACTGGCTGACCTGCAGTTGCCTGGCTATAATTAGGTCATTTGATACATTTCACTTCCTACAGAGAATGCCTTGGGCCAAACTTCATCATTCACACCCAAGGACCAGCGCAAGCCAAATCTCTCACAGTTTAACACCTTCTCCCTACACGTACACTCTTGTAAGTTGTACGCGGGAAGATACGTCATTTTATGTTCAAGAAATAAGACAATACATTAACTAGATAATCAAATTCGCCTCAGCAGTGAGGAACAGATAGACATCAACCCGCCACTTCCCAGGAGGCCAGGGCCTGAGAAAGGCCATATTCTGGCCAAGAATACAAAATCGGAAGCGAATGGTGAGGAGACATCAGGCAAACTCAGAAGGAGGAAACTTCTGTTCCTGTGGGGGAGGTAGGGATGGTACCTGGAACTTCTACCACTGAGCTACATCCCCAAGCTCTTTTTATTTTGAGACAGGGTTTGGCAAAGTCACTTAATTGCCCAACCTGGGTTGAAATTTTCCATCCTCCTGCCTCAGCCTCCTGAGTGCTGGATACGGGCGTGTGCCACCACGTGTGACTTGGAAATAAGTCGTGATGTGGTAGCGGCTCTGCAGGGCACAGTGTGCGCAGATAAGGCCGCGATGCGGATAGCGGCACCTGCTGGCTCCTTCACCTTCTCCACCCTGGGCCTGAAAATGCCCATGTCCCTTGGAAAGCACAAGAAGGAAAGGGCCAGGTTCACTGACAGTTATTACCTGTGTCTTCCCAGGTTTGCTTTGCACTGCTGGCGATGGCCTCTCTGATATCTGTGTCTCTCCCTTTGTCATTTATTGTTTCCCTTCCTTCCAGGCAGCCACCTTTCTTCCACAAACAATGAAATAATAGAGATAGAATCCCGATGGAAGGTTTGAACAATGTTTCTCTATGTTGCCCAGGCTGGCATTGAATCCTTAGGTTCAAGCGACCCACTTGCCTCAGCCTCCTCAGTATCCGGGGCCACAAGTGCACCAAAAGCCAGCTGGTGGGTGTTTTCTATTGTGGAAGGGACTTCCAAAAGCTCCATTGGTAATATTTGGTTCCCCTACCCAAAATTTTAATAAATTTTATTTGGAGAAAGATACTATAGCTTCGAGTCTTAGAGTTGTTACTTCACTCACAAAGTTAGTTGCGTTAGGCCCAGAGGACAAGCTGACTTTATCATTAACTTCCTCTATTTTTTAATGGTGCTTTTGTTTTTGTGTTTTTGAGACAGGGTCTCACTTTACAATTCAGGTTGGCCCTGAACTCACTACGTAGCCCAGCCCAGCCTCGAACTCACAGCAATCCTCCTACTGGGATTACAGGTGTGACCCACCATGCCTGCCACTGTGGTGTGTGGTACTGATTGCTGATGGGCGTGAGTCACCACAGCCAGCACTGCTGTATGTGGTTACTGGGGATCGAACACTGCCCCTTGAGCTTGCAAGGCAGATGCCAGAACCACTGAGCTAACTCCCTGGGCCCTTTTAATTATGCTTTTAAAAATTACATATCCCTCATCCCCTGGCCATTACCATCCTACTTCTTATTTCTGAAAATTTGACCACTTTAGATACCTCATGAGTATTAGATCAAGTAGTATTTGTCTTTTTTTGTTTGTTTGTTGTTATTTTTTGAAACATTGTCTCATTATATAGTCCAGGCTGTCCTTGAACTCACTTTAGCCCAAGCTGGCCTCAAACTTGTGGCAATCCTCCTGTCTCAGCCTCCTGAGTGCGGGCATCACAGGTATGTGCCACCATGAGGATTCGCTTATCCCTGTTGTCCATGTCATAATTCTTGCCTCCCAGACAGGGCCCTCAGAAATCCTAGACTGCGATTCGCCCTCTGGTCCCTAGAAGGACAGAGGGGAACTTCGACTTAACCACATCTGTCAACTTCTTTGTCCTGGTAGTTCCGGTAACAACAGCAAAATTGTGACCACAAGACACCCAGTTCCCCAAACAGAAGCCTCCGTCCACGTGGCTTTCTGTCTCCTTCTGCCTTTTATCAGAGCATCCCTCACGATAGCACCCTTTATTAGCTTATCGTTACCTCGTAAACACAGTCAGAGCCCTGTAGACTCGTCAACCGTAAGATCTGCTCCAGGCCCGCGGGCAGGTGCGGACACTGGGGTGAGCAGTGCCCCTCTTTCCGCAGACCCCGCCCAGCCTGTGTCCTCAGAAGCCAATGAGGACCCCGAAGGCGATGTGAAAAACGAAGGTCAGCGGCCGGAAGCCCCGCGCACTCACTCACACAAAGCACGGCTTTCATTTTCTTTCTTTTTGTTTTTGTTTGGTTGGTTTTGGTTTCAAGGCTTGGAGGGTAGGGTAGTATTTGGGGGTTATTTTTGTTTCTTTGGTTGGGACCATCTTGCTTTTTGAGAAAGGGTCTCCCTGTGTGGTTCAGAGTGGCCTTGAACTCACTGTGTAGCCCAGGTTGGTCCAGAACTCACTGCAGTCCTCCTGCCTCAGCCTCCTGAGTGCTGAGATTATTGTGGGGAAGAGACTGAAATCAGTGCGTGTGTGTGCACGTGTGTGTGTGTGATGAGTGTGTATGTGTTGTGCATGAGTCTCTGTGTGTGCTGCATATATACCACACAGCAGCCTATGTGCCACTCAGGACCCACAGTGAGACAAACCAAGCTCTGTACAAATGCGGAAAGAAAGAAAAGACGAGCGGGCATGGTGACCCACACCTAGAATCCCAACACTCTGGGAGGCTGAGGCAGGAGGATCACAAGTTCAAGCCCAGCCCGGGCAACTTGGCAATTTAGTGAGACCCTGTCTTAAAATAAAAACCGGGAGGGCGGAGGCTGGTGTGTAGCACAGCGCGCAGGCCCTGGCTGCATCCTCAGGTCTGGGAAAGAAACGAAAAATTATCCTCTGCGTTCTGACCGGAGCGCCGCTCTGGTGCTTCTGGAGAACTGGCCTCATCTCCTGTCAGTCTAAACTGCAGTTTCCGTTTTAAGGGCACCCGGACCTGTGCAGCGTCACAGCTTCCGCGTCAGGTGTTGAAGAGCTGAAGATCGTGCAGGTGGGAGTTCCAGGTAACGTGTTTTACAGGTTTCCTTTTGGCTGAACCGCTTCTCAGCCCGGGTTCAGTGCTCGGAGGTGTCCTGTCTTAGTTCGCGCTGGCAAGGGAGAAATGACCACCATTCAGGAGCCTAAAAAGTGCCCGGTTAGCCTGGTCATTGCAGGCACCAGTAAGTTACTGGCCCACCGGCGAGGCGGGCGCTTCCCCCGGCCGCGTGGAGCCGGAAACGGCCGCAGAGGGCAAATGCATTTGCTGCCTCCATTCAGTAGCCCCGTTCTAGATGCCTCTGTGCCCCTCATGTGTGGAAAACGGAAGAAAATCCAACAAGCGACTCCAGGCTGAAAGGTGGAGACCGGGGAGACTTCTCTATGGACTATTTCATGCCTCTTGGATTTCAAACCATGTTAATTATTCAAAATCAAAGCGCATAAAAGTTTTAAGTGTGCAAGTATTTCCTTCTGGCCCAAATGCCTTTGATTCCTTTGACTTGTCACTGGCTAAGGTTTCTGTTACCGTGTGGACCGCGGGGTGATCATGAATAATAGGTCTGACTGCACCTGCCCCCAGCCATCCACACTCAGGGGCCACCTGAGCCCCCACGGCAGGGTGCCCACATCCCTGCATGCAGTGCTGGTCCTGGCACCCTTGGCACGACACGACATGAGCGTCGCTGTGTAGGTGCTGCTTCTCCTCCGGTCGCCGTCGGCCGTCGCCCGCTCTCCTGCCCAGCCGGCTCCTCGCACACCCGGCTCAGTACCCTGCCGCAGACTCTCCCTGGAGTCGCTCCACGCTCTCATTTGGAGCCGGACTCGGCTGGCTGAGCTCTTGTACCGGGTCACCACCAGTTATGAGGTTGTCATCACTTACAAAGGACGTCCTTGTCTATGTGTGTGTGTGTGTGTGTGTGTTGCTGGGGTTTGCACCCAGGACCCTTACCCTGACCTGCGCCTCCAACCCTTTATTTGTTTATTTTTATTCTGAGACATGGGCTTGTCACCAGGTTTCTCAGGCCAGGCTCAGGCTTGTGATTCTCCTGCCTCAGCCACCCAACACGCTAAGATTAGTGAAGTGTGCCACCCACCCAGCTAAATACCGTGTCTTGCATGATGTTGAGAATGGTCCCCAAGGGCCCAGATGTAGGTCAGTGGTCCCTCGCCTACCTGGCAAGTGTAAGGTCCTGAGTTTGATTCCTGCTACCCAAAAGAAGAACAGTAGCTAGAAAGTTCCCCCAATAAACTGTGAAATATAATTATATTATCATCTGGAAAATTCTCTACTCTCTGTCATGGCTTCCATTTGCCAGTTTCCAATAATGCTTAATTACTGTCAAAAGTAAACTGACTGCTGAGCCAGGAAAAGTGGTAACTTTTCCCCCAACAGTTTGAGGAAAAATTAATGGCCTGGGCTTGTTTATTGATGTAATTATTTTCTAGATAATGAGAAGGAAAGATTATCAAGTGTTGAAAAGACTAAACAGCTACGAGAACAAGTTAATGACCTCTTTAGTCGAAAATTTGGTAAGTCTGTGTATTGTTACAGATGGAGAATTTATAAGCTTGAAATACTTCCTTTTAAAAAGATACTTTAATCTTGGGCCCGGGATTTAGCTCAGTGGGTTTCAGTGCCTGTCTTACAAACACAAGGGCCTGTGTTCGATCCCAGGTTAACCACATACAACAATTCTGGGTGTGGAAACTCATGCCCATCAGCAATCAGTACCACCTACCACACTACCGGGCATGGTGGCTCATGCTTGTAACCCCAGCACTTGGGAGGCAGAGGCAGGAGGACTGCTGTGAGTTCGAAGCTCAACTGGGCTACATAGTGAGCTCAGGGCCAGCCTGAACTACTGAACAACTTTTACCTAGAAACACTGATGTATGACAATAAGAACAGCTGTCTAACTTACCGAGTTCCTCCCTTGCTGAGTCCTATTTTGGACACTACATTTGATTACAGAATCCTTACAAGATCCCTTTAAGCAGAGTCTGCTCTGCTGTCCTGTAAGCCATCGCTCACTCTCCACCAGCTCTGATCCACGTATCATAGTGCTGCCGGAAGTCAAGCCATAATAGCTGATCATCGAGGGGAATGATCTTGAATTATTTTCAGTCCTAGAGGTAAAGCCCAGGGTCTCTTGCACAACAGGCAGGCAGGTGTCCTGCTACTATTAACATTTTATTTTAAGACACGGTTTTGCTAAATTGTTCAGGCTGGCCTTGAACTCACCCCCCCCCCTCCCGGCCTCAGCAGGATCCCAGACCTGCGTCACCACGCCCGGTTTATAATCTTGACCTCAAAGATAAAGTGTGGTTCGGGAAGAGCAGGTGACAAAACGCACGGGTTGCTGTTATTCACCTTGTCCAGGTGAAGCGATCGGCGTGGACTTCCCGGTTAAAGTGCCCTACAGGAAGATCACTTTCAACCCGGGCTGCGTGGTCATCGACGGGATGCCCCCCGGCGTGGTGTTTAAGGCGCCCGGGTACCTAGAGATCAGCTCCATGCGCAGGATCCTGGATGCTGCCGAGTTTATCAAGTTCACCGTCATCAGGTAACGGGCGTCCCTGGCTTAGTCACCTGAAGGAATCTACGGGTCAGAACTGACCGGAAGGGGCAAGTTGTAGTCCAGGGAATTTGCCCAGAAGGTAGCCTGGGTCCCGCGGTCAAATTCCAATTTGTGGCCTTCTTCCTCTTTCTTGGTGAGATGCTGAGCCTGCTTCAATTTTACCTCCCACTGCACCCTGAGCTATATCGACACCCAGCAAAAATATGTGAGAGAAAGCTGAGAGCAGAGGTACCTGCCTGTAGTCTGAGCTCTCTGGGAGGCTGAGGCAGGAGGATCAAAAGTTCTAACCCAGCCTGGGCAACTTAGCAATTTAGCAAGATCCTGTCTCAAAAAAAGCATACAAAGAGCTGGGGATGTAGCTCAGTGCAAGGCCCTGGGCTGTATGTGTGTGTGATGAGCCTTGCTGTGCTCACTGTGTGTCTCTCTCCGCAGGCCACTCCCCGGGCTCGAGCTCAGTAATGGTGAGTGTTGTGTGCCGCCAGCATCAGGCCGCGGCCCTGTTCAGGGTTCTGTGGGCACTCACGTTGGGTCCTGCTGTCTGCACCCTTGACCTCGAGCCTTCAAACAAAGCGGGGCTTTCCAGTGGACTTTTTTCCTTGTATGTGATAAACTTCCTCCTGCCCTCATCTGGTTGCTAACTTTTTAGGGTTTTTTTTTTTTTTTTTTTTTGAAACAGGGTCTTGCTTTGTAGTTCAGGCTGACCCTGAGCTCAGCCTCCAACTCACATCACAGCAATCCTCCTGCCTCTGCCTCCCGAGGGCTGGGATTACAGGAGTGAGCCACCACGCCCAGCACTGTGTTATGTGGTACTGATTGCTGCTGGGCATGTGTCTCTATGCCCAGTATTGTATGTGGTTACCAAGGATTGAACCCGGGTCCTTGCGCTTGCAAGACAGGCGCCAGAACCACTGAGCTAAATCCCCAGCCCAACTTTTTATGTTTTTAATAACTTTGTGGTGCTATCACTTCCAGAATGTAAAACTGGCTTGCGTTCAGTGGATTCACTTTGTCCCTCATGTTTATTGTGTTCTGGTTTTATTTTTCTTTCCTTTCTTGTCTTTTTCTCACCAGTGCTGTCGATTGAATCCAGGGACTGCATGCTGAGCTACATCCCCAGCCATTTTTTAGAATTCTTTCTATTTAGAGACAAGGTCTCAATAAGTCACTAAACTGCCCAGGCTGGGCTCAGACTTGCCGTTCTCCTGCCTCAGCCTCCCAGAGCGCTGGAATCACAAGCACACACCATGCCCAGCTTGTTTTTCTAATATAGTTAAGACAAGGTGATTTCTAGGCCTCTTTTTGTTTTATTTTATTTATTTATTTATTTGTTTGTTTGCTTGTTTGTTTGTTTGTTTTTAGGCCTTTTTTATGGTGTTGAGATGCAGCCCAGGGCCTATCTCTGAGCTTCCTCAGCCCCACACAGGGCGGCTCCACCCCCCAGAGGCTTCTCCTACCCGCTGCCAGTCATTCGCTGTCCCGCCCACTTCCCTTCGCAGCCTCACCTGCTGGTCCTAAAGGTGAACGTTTGCAGCTGTGCTCTGCGCAAGTGACTC
Organism: Petromus typicus; assembly: GCA_004026965.1. NCBI lineage: Eukaryota > Metazoa > Chordata > Mammalia > Rodentia > Petromuridae > Petromus > Petromus typicus. Next base: position 4,103 of record PVIR01037624.1, on the reverse strand, counting down.
GGTGCTTCACATGTAAATCATAGGCACACTTGACACACAGATGTCGGTGATTCCCTCCCAGCTCTGAGGCCCTTTGCAGACTCAGAGCTCAAACACCCTTCTGCGCCCTTTCCCATCGCTGTTATTTCTAGGTTCTCCTGAGAATCGTGGAGAAACTGCCGGGTACAGTGCCAACTCAGCCGGGCACGGGGTCGCCTGTGCTTCCAGCAGTCTGGGAGGCTGAGACAGGAGGGTCGCAGTACAAAATGAGTCTGGGCTCCTTAATGACTGAGCAAGACCTTGTCTCAAGATAAAAAGATGAAAGGGGTAGGGATGTTGCTCAGTGTGAAAGCCCTGGATTTAACCCCAAGCCCGGCAAAGACGGAAGAGCTGGTCTGTAGGTTTTCCTTAGAGATCTGACACTCTGGTCACTCCGGGTCACATCCTGCGCCTGGGGCAACAGTGAAGTGGGGCCACTGTCAGTGTCCCCTGTGGCGAGTTATTCCTCCCCCTCACTGCCTCGCTTTCCCTGTTGCTTTTCTAATGGTAGCACTCAGGGGAAAGTGAAATGGTTTCCTGTCTGTCAAAAGTAGGCAAACGCAAGATCGACCAAGAGGGCCGCGTGTTTCAGGAGAAGTGGGAGCGCGCCTACTTCTTCGTGGAGGTGCAGAATATCCCCACGTGTCTGATATGCAAGCAGAGCATGTCGGTGTCCAAGGAGTACAACCTGCGGCGCCACTACCAGACCAACCACAGCAAGCACTACGACCGCTACACGGAGCAGATGCGGGACGCGAAGCTGGAGGAGCTCAAGAGCGGGCTGCACAGGTACCTCCTGGGCTCGGCCGACGTGGTGTGTCCGGAGCCCAGGCTGCCCAGCGCGAGTCCGCCGGAGAGCGTCGTGGCGCAGCCCGTGGAAGACGCGGCTGGGAACCCGTGGGAGAAGCTCCGCGAGAAAATCAAGTCGTTTGTGGCCTACTCAATCGCCATCGACGAGATCACAGACATAAACAATACCACCCAGCTGGCCATCTTCATCCGGGGCGTCGATGAGAACTTCGACGTGTCCGAGGAGCTCCTGGACACAGTGCCCATGACGGGCACCAAATCTGCCAATGAGATCTTCGCACGTGTGGAGAAGAGTCTCAAGAAGTTCAACATCGACTGGGCCAAGCTGGTGAGCGTGGCATCCACTGGCACCCCCGCCATGGTGGATGCCAATAACGGATTGGTCACGAAGCTCAAATCCAAGGTGGCGGCGTTTTGTAAGGGCTCCGACCTGAAGTCCGTGTGCTGCATCGTTCACCCCGAGTCCCTGTGCGCGCAGAGGCTGAAGATGGACCACGTGATGGACGTGGTGGTGAGCTCCGTGAACTGGATCTGCTCGCGGGGCCTGAACCACGGCGAATTCACCACCCTGCTCTACGAGCTCGACAGCCAGTACGGGAGCCTGCTGTACCACACCGGCATCAAGTGGCTGAGCCGCGGGCTGGTGCTGAAGAGGTTCTTCGAGTCCTTGGAAGAAATCGACAACTTCCTGTCCTCCCGGGGGAAGCCGGTGCCCCAGCTGAGCTCAAGGGACTGGATCAGGGACTTGGCCTTCCTGGTGGACGTAACCACGCATCTCAACACGCTGAACGTCTCCCTGCAGGGCCACTCCCAGATCGTGACCCAGATGTACGACCTGATCCGAGCGTTCGTGGCCAAACTGTGTCTCTGGGAGACGCACCTGGCCAAGAACAACCTGGCTCACTTTCCCACACTGAAATCGGTTTCCTGGAGCGAAAGCGACGGGCTGAACTACATCCCCCGGATCGCCGAGCTCAAGAGCGAGTTCCAGAGGCGGCTGAACGACTTCAAGCTCTACGAGGGCGAGCTCACGCTGTTCAGCTCGCCCTTCACCACCAAGATCGACAGCGTGCGGGAGGAGCTGCAGATGGAGGTGATCGACCTGCAGTGCAACACGGTGCTGAGGGCCAAGTACGACAAGGTGGGCGTCCCCGAGTTCTACAAGTACCTGTGGAACAGCTACCCCAGGTACCGGCGGCACTGCGCCAAGATCCTGTCCATGTTCGGCAGCACCTACATCTGCGAGCAGCTCTTCTCCATCATGAAACTGAGCAAGACCAAGGCCAGCTCGCAGCTGCAGGCCCCGCAGTGGGACTCCATGCTGCACATGGCCACGTAGGAGGGCGGGACCATGGCACAGAGGCCCGGGGCTGCCAGAGGAGGACGATGCATTATACATACATCGAGGTCCCCTTCCCCGCTTTGAGTCGGAAGTAGTTTGCAGTATCGCACCGGTTTGTATGGCATTCTCTGCTTCACTGTCGTTCAGTAAAACTCAAGAAAGCTGCTGTGCTCCTGTCTCGGTCTGGCATCTGTCACCTCCCTTCCCTGCTCCCCTGCCCTCCCCCACTGTGCTCACATCTTGGTCCTCAGAGAAATAGAGGGGAGATGTGTGTATTCACTGCGGGCACCTGCACAGACACACGTCCATCCGCCCATTTCCCTGCTACCCTGCAAGATCCAGTGGTGTTCCGCATTTAAGGAAATTCATCGGAGACGTGTTCACATATTGTAAAATTCTTGGAGGAAATCCTCAGTACTGGGGATTGAATCCAGTGTCCACACTAAGCTATATCCCCAGCAATTTCTTATTTTTTTTTTTTAATTTTGAGACAGAGTTTTACTAAATGGCTGAGTTGCCCAAATTGGGCTCCAACTTGCAACCCTCCTGCCTCAGCCTCCCAGACAGCAGAATTTACAGGTGTATGCCACCATGCCCAGTGCATGATAGTATTACTTATTTCTGCCTGAAGCTAGAAAGGTTAGATTTAAAATGAAAAACCATACAACACATAATACAGCATGTAAAAGACTAAGTTGAGCTTTGAAAGTTATCAATTTTTTTAAAATTTTAAATAATTTCAAATGTAGGGAAAAGGGGCAGAAGTGAAAATGGTCTGAAGAGGTCCCTTTGCCTGTATCCAGATTCCCAAAGTGACTCTTCCTCCTCCCTCCCTCCTCAGCACCCAGAGGTGTAAAGATGTCTGTGATGTGTGTATAAATACATGTGCATTTTCCTGAGCCACGTGAGGAAAATTTACATACATCATTACTTCTAAACACTTCAGGGACTGTTTTTTAAAAATACAAAATGTTCACTGACATAACTACACTTCAAGGACCAACTTCAATAAGTCAAAAGTGGATGTTCCATTTTGATCTACTTTCCTGTTCTCCTACTCCATACTGGGCGTGGTGACTCACACCTGTCATCCCAGCCCCCAGGAGGCTGAGGCAGGAGGATCACTGCACGTATGAAGCCAATCTGGGCTACATAGTGAGTTCAAGCCCAGCCTGAACCACATGTTGAGACCCTGTCTCAACAAAAACAAAAAGCAACATATACTCCAGTTTTGTCTTTTACTCAGTAATGTCATTTCCTTTGTAGCATTTTCCCAAGAGTTGCTGCTTGAAGGCATGGGAGTGCGTGTGGGTGTGAGTGTATGTGTGTGTGTGTGTGTGTGTACACATACAATTCTGTCTTTTTTCTTTGTGGGGGAGGGAGCCACTGGGATTGAACCCAGTTCCTTCACACTAAGCAACATCACCAGATCCTTTTTCTTTCTTTTATTTTCAGGCAGGATTTCAGTAAGTTGTCAAGTTGCCCAGGTTGGGCTCAAACTTGTAATCCTCCTGCCTCAGCCTCCCAGAGTGCTGGGATGACAGATGTGCACACAGCACCTGGTTGGCCTCTGTGTTCTTAGTGTGGATTAGCCACTGAAATTAGTGACCCGGAATTGTGAACACTTTCCTGATGGGAAGAATTCCTCCATCCAAGGCGGAGTTGGCTTGAGCACCCCGATCTCAGAAGTTACAGCGGAAGGGCTGGTGGCTCCAGGGCAGGGAGAAGCCAGCTTCCAGGCCACTGCCACCGCTGGCTTGAGGTGGAAGCCCCAGCTAGAAGCCCAGCCTCTGCCCTGGAAGCAGCCGGGCACCAGGCACTTCCTGTCGTGAGCCTCAGCCACCACATCCTGTGGGAAGGACACAGGAAGGACCGGCGTGTGCTGGGCCAGGGGTGACCGCGTCCTGGGAACCTGAGCAGATGTGGCTCAGGG
>PVIR01037623.1:0-15013 GCA_004026965.1 Petromus typicus | reverse complement strand
ATTAATATCAGTGCAGATATTTTAAACTGTCCAACCATTGGATCATAAGATGTGGTCTGGCCTCCTTCTATCATTAACGCTCTCACCAAAGCCTGCTCATGCCTTCTAGATTAAATTCAAAGACTGAAGTACTGTCTGTGTATTCTGTCTTACTTTCTAAACTAATAGTGAGTCTAAAACTTCTGTCCTTACAACCTGACCTCATTTATGTAACTGCTGAATATAGAATATCATTGGGAAAACTTCTTTCACAACAATAATAAGAATAAAGGTACACTATTTTATGATTTACCCATTAATTGCAACTATATCAATGTGCCTAACACACACATAAAGTCTCTGTTGATGAATAATTGTCATGAAATTTATTTATATATTACAATAATAATAATAGCTTAATCAAGAATTAAACATAAGTTTTATAACTAGTATCTTTTCTATTGTGTTATATTGTCTCAGGATTATATACAGTGGGTATTACATGTATAAGTAGAGAACACAAGGACTTACACAAAGTGAGTTAAATGTGTATGTTTATGCACATGAGTTGTAATATCATCTAGAAAATCAAGTAATTAAGGAGGAATTCAGAGCCCAAAGTTTATATTTAATATACCACTATCTAAAATCAACAAATATCTTATTCAAGAAAATATGGAAAGCAATTGATAAAGTGAATCAAAGGATTATCATGAATATTACTGATAATATATCCAAAAGTTTTGTTAAAAACTATCTTCAAAAAGAAATCATAATATTTCTAGTAAAGCTACACAGAAACAGTATAGGTCTAGATATTAGTATCAGAATATAGATATTCCTTCACACACATTTATACATATGAGCTTTATTGATTGCATTGTGAAGGAGATAAAATGGAGAAAAGTACTTTAAGTGATGAGTTCAACATACATGTGTGTTATAAAAATATAAATAAACAAACCTGACTGTAACTCACTATTCTGTCTTCAGTCATGAATAATTCAATTTTTCCAGGACTTTTGATGAAGGAGGTCAAGAGTTATAATGAAATAATAAGACTTTGTATGATTATCTTCACAATGATTTACTTAGCACTTAAGGCTACATCTTTCAAATTTCTGTTAAAATCATGAAACAGTAGATGACCAAAATGGTAGCACTAGCGAAACACAAATGTTTCCATTCAGTAAAAATAAAACAAGAGTTTCATTTTTATCTATTAGAACAGGTCATGCAATGATTAAGGATCTTAGATGATATTAAATTCATCTTTCAAAATATATTCATGAAGTTAATTATTTAAGAAATTTATAAAGTCAGGATTGGTTTGTCAAAATTCAGTGGGAAAAATTAATTAAATTTCATATTTAGCTTTTTAGAATCAGTAAAGAAAATGCTATGCATTTTTTTCATTTTTCTCTATGCTTACATTTTATTTTTAATTTATTTCACTGGTACATTTTATATATACATTATGATTACATTCAACATTGAGAATACGACACACTTTGATTCTCATTTTTCTCCATTCCCCTGCCCTCCTTAAAGACCACTACCCCTGATATACATAACCTTTGTTTCCTTTTTCATTTTATCATCAATTTTTTTCTTTCTCTTCTTTACTTTCCCCTACACCCCTTTTCCTTTAGAATATTTTCTTCCTACTTTACCATACCTATTATACATTTTGGAGTTCATTTACACCTTCAGTTTCTCATACTGGATAAATTATATGATATTTGTACATCTATGTCTTATTTATATCACTTATGGGTACGTTTTCAAGGTACAATCATTTGAATATAAATGATTCAAATTTATCATTTTTATGGTTGAGTAATAATCCATTTTATACTTAAAAAACCCACATCTTCTTTATGCAATCTTTAGTCCATAAGCATTTGGATTGTTTCCAAGATTTGGCTATTACACACTGAGCTGCTATTATCATGGACGCACATATGTTGCTGTGATATGAACCTTTTAATTGTTCCATGTGTATGCCTTCCAGTGGAATAGCAAGATCAAATAGGACCTGTAATTCTCATTGTTTGAGGAATCTCCACACTGATCTCCACAGTGATTTCACCAGTCTACATTTACATCAACAGTAGAAAAGGATCCCTTTTCCCCCTGCAACCCTTCCAGCATTTGTTCATGGTTAATTTCATGATAGCAGCTATTCTTTGTGGAGTCAGATGAAATCTTAGTATAACTTTCATTTACATCTGTCGTGAAAAAAAATTATATATTTCTTTGCTGCCTTTACTACTTCATCAGAAAAGTGTCTGTTCATTTAACATGCCCATTTTGGAGTGAGTCTTTAAATTGAGGAGTGCTGATTTTTTAAAAATTCTTTATAGACTCTAGATAGTAGTTGTTTGGGGAACAGCTGGTAAAATTTATTTCCCACATTGTAGATTGTCTTTTTACTCTGTTGGTGGTTTGTCTTGCTGGTAGAAGCTTTTTAATAATTTTTATGCCTACCTTAGAAGCAGAAGGGCTGGAGTTTGATCTGCCAATTATGTAAAGGGCCAGAGATTTAACTCAAGTGATACCATATCGACTTTAGAAGCTTTTTAATAATATGAAATCCTCTTGTTTCCTTCTTTTACTTCTTCTGTCTGGAATCAATCTAACAAAGGAAGTGAAAGACCTCTATTCTGAAAACTACAGCATGCTGAAAAGGGAGATCAAATAGGAAAATTGAAAGACATCCATTACTCTTGGGTAGGAGGAACCAAAATCATCAAAATGGCCGTATTACTATAGCTACTATATAGATTCAACAGAATCCTAATTGAATTCACAATAGCATATTTCACAGAGCTAGAGAAAATGATTTAAAAATTATGCTGGAGACAGAACAGACCTAGAATAGCAAAAGCGATTCTAGACAATAAGGACATGGCAGAGGGTATAACAATCCTAAACTTGGAATTATACCTCAAAATTACTGTCATAAAAACAGCATGGTACTGACAAGAAACAGACTTGTGGATCAGTGGAACAAACCAGAACATCCAGAAATAATTCCAGGTATACTAAGCTACCTCATCATTGACAAAGGAATCAAACACTTTCAGTGGAGGAAAGATAGCTTATTTAACAAATTGAGCTGGAAAAAATGGGTTTCAACCTGCCAAAAATTAAAGCTGGATTTTCATTATTTACCATGCACTGAACTAAAATTGAAATGAATTAGGCACATAAATATCAAAAAGGAAATCCTAATCCTGCTAGAAAATAGGTTAGGTAGAACTCTTGAAGACACTGACATAGAGAAAAACCTTATACATTCATTCATAATGACAACTTCAAACATTACAGGTGGAAGAAACAATAAAATTCCAACATCCAAGGATATACTGAGATGAGAAATTAAAGTATTTAGAAAATTAATTAAGGTAAAAGCTATCATGAAGCTAGTTTTCATAAATATGAGGAAAATACTATACAATAAGTAATATTTTTCAATAAGCAATTGTTAATCTGCATCCAAGTGAATTTTCTCAACACTCATTTTACTTCCAAATGACTATTGATATAGTATTAGGAATATTAATGTAGAAGAGTCTATTTTCTGGTACGGGTTAATAAAAATATTCCTGCTTATGAATGTTTATGTACTTACTATTTTCCTTCTCTATTTTTCATATTTGAAATCTTCATATGTACAAATAGAGTCTATGTTCCACTTTGCAATTACATTTTAAGTCTGATATTCATGTAACAGTCAGTTTTAAATTAGCAATGATTATGTAATTGATTATATGCAATAGCTACAGAAAGTATTCTGTGGAATTATTAAATAAATAGAAAATTTGTAATGAAAAAATGTATTAGAATTTTATTATTTGGACTTTTCAGGTGTTTTGATACTGATCCTCAGACATAATAATTATGTTCTATTAAATGTATTCCACCACTTAAAAACCATTCATATATAATTTGCTAATTTTAGGCTCCTCTTTTTTTTGAAAATATAATTTGAAGAATCTACGGAATATACTGAAATGCATGCTTTGTGCTTTGCTGAAAGGAAAGGGGAGTAAATAAAAACTGAGAAAGATCAAAATAGAAAAAAACTAATCATAGAATTGAAAGAACGCATTCCAAAGTTGCAGTTGCTATTGGCACAGTCTGGACATAAGACCTCATGCTTAGAGACTACCCACACAGAAAGGAAATATAGCAAAAAAGTATGACAATAGTCCTTTTCATTGCATTATAGGCAAAATTTCCTTGGTACAATATTAAATTTTCATTATTATGCAATTATTTAGAATAGAAGAAGTCTACAGTAAAACACGTTCCTTAATAAATCAAAACATCATGCAACAACTCAATATGAATTATTCTCATTTTCTGGAGTTTATGCATATTTTCAAGAACCACAATGATTTTATGTAATGTAGATACATTTAACTACAGATATTTACAAAGTCATTTTAGTTTTTAAGAACATTATGTCATTGTAGACTGAAAATGTATCCATCTAGAGATAAGTTTAAGGAAATTAATCTCTGTTTCCCTGTCTATTTAAATCATGAGAATGCAAAATAATTGTTGCTCAGCCTGATAACGGTCATGCACCTAAATTATTTGAATTTTTCTAAATACAAAAAACCAAAAGTTTTCTTCAGAATTAAAAAGTCAATTCTCAGTAAATATTATAATTTTCATATTTTACATGGTAGTGAAGTTACCGAATTTTTAAGATTTGTAACTATCAGCAAATCAGGTTCTCTGATGGATGTTTAAGAGATTATTCCACATAAATGACTGAAAACATAAATACAAACACATTTTCAACTATTGAAACCACTAAACAGACTGAAATTTATATGTATGATCAGCAAAACAAGAAAATGAAAACTATTGATTTACTGAAAATGAGTAATAAATGAGCTAGCAATAGGGAGATAAAAATTATAAAAGTAGTAATATAAAAGCTGACAGAACTCAAACTCATTAATAATCCACATAATTAGAACATATTTTACTTGCACAAAAAGATATAAAATTGCTTACAAATGTTCTTGTAATATTTCTAAAATAAAATGAAGACAAGCAAATTACTTAACAGATAAACATTAACCGACACAGTTATGACAATGTTAACATACAGTGAAAATCTGATGCAGTAGCTTTAAGATAAGATGTAGCAGGCATGAGAATTTCTTGTTGACTTTATATTACAGAAAATATAAATGCCAAAGAATGACTCAAATATTGAAATCTACTGCTTAGCCTGGACAGATTCTATCTCCTCACATGGCTGTGTCTCAGTTAGCAAAGCTCTCCATTTCCTGGAAGTCACAAGACTCTTTTGTCAAGTGGCTGTGCAAGGGTCCTGGGGTAGACACTGCACACAGGTCCACTGCACATGAATACAGTCTTATCCATTACATTCTCCTCCATCCTGGAAATTTAGCAACTTAGTGAGACCCTCACTCAAACTAAACACTGAAAAAAAAAAGGCTGGAAATGGAGCTCCGTTCAAAGGCCCTGTGGTAATTCCTGTTACACCCCAAAGCAAAAAATAATAATAATAATAAAACAAAAACATCAGTCACAGCGATAAATAAAAGTTAACAAATCCTGACTGCTCCAACCAAATCTGAAAAATCAGTATTTCCCTCTGACATATTCTTTCTTCTAAATAACTACCATTTGAAAAAAAATTTACAAATCAATAATAAAGTCATATGTAACATAAGAAGAAACTACATATCACTTAATTTTTTATTAATCTATATTATAAAAGAGAAAGGTATATAATAATGAACTTGGCCTTTAACACCAGTAAAACAACAAAGATTAAGTAAACTTTCTGCATTGCTTTTGCAGTACTGACTCATCAATATCTCTTAACTATCTATTTTCATAATGACAAATATTTTTAATCAAAATCTTTATTGGTACATTACATATACACATCATAATTGCAATTCACAATGGGTATTTGTACCAGTATGAGACACAACTTAATTCTCATTTTACAAATATTTTTGATGAAAGTTTAGGCTGGAAGGAATCATGCTGAATTAAGTTGTATCTGTGTCTCTTTAGATGAGAACTAATTCCTGGAATCTAGTACAATTATACATTAGCTTCCATCGGTAAACACTAGAAGTTCGACAAGTGTTTCTACCTAATCACATTCCTACTAAGATCAAGGAATATGCTGGCTGCTTCCTCCACACACTTGTCCATTTTGCTATTGGCAGTTTCAGTTTTTAACTTTAGACGCCCATGACTGGCTCATAGGAGGCGCCCATTCTGATTCCAAATAAGCTCCATTCAGTTCCCTTGAATAATGAAGAGCTTTAATATAGCAGAATTTGCCCATTCTTTTCTACAAAATGATTCCTCACATTTTCTTATTTGCTGAAAATTGACTTACACTAAAGCTGAAAATCTTTATATTTTGAAACTGGTCCTGCATCACACGTATATCGTAAAATCCTCCTAGACTGTGACTCGTCTTTGCGCTTCTGTTATGATAGGTTTCGTATCTGCAATTTCTAAACTTCAGTGCACTGCAGCTGATGACGCCAGCACTGTACAGTTCTGAATCAGAAAATGTCGTCAACCAGAACGGTATGCAGATTCCTCCATGTTTTTTTCCTAAATGGTTACCGCTTCGCCTATCTTTCCTCCCAGTCTATCTAAAGTTAATTTGCATGTATAGTATATATTAAGTTGTCAAGTTTCATTACATTTCTCACAAAATCCAGCTGGCCCTTCAGCACTATTTATGGGTTTTCTTCCTCTATTCTATCATTTTATATATCTGTGTTTGCCCAGATAATATGCCGTCAAGCTCTATTACTTTGCAGTTACTTTTTTATATCTGGTTATTGCAAGACTTCCAACATTCTATTTCTACTGGATACTTTCTTGGCTTCTCCAGATATTTTGAAATTCTATAACGTGGCACAATAATGATGCCAATTTGAAAAAATTTGGTTCCTTGCCTATAAGTTGATTTATAGAGAATTGACACAATAAAATATCATATCTTGCTGTATCTTGCAGTTTACATACAAGGTTTATTTTCCACTTTATCTTAAATTTATGTTAATTTATACTACATTTTTGTAACAGTGTTTACTGAGATACTTATACATATTTCAAAAAGTATCCTTTTGAATTGCATTATATTTTTCATGCCACAGGAAATTACATCTCATCAAATGTTATCTGTAGTGATTTGTTTCTGTTATGTAAAAATGAAATGAGTTTTTGATTTTACATATTTTTATTGAAACCTTTATTGGTACATTACATATATGCATCATGATTACACTCCATAATGTGGATTTGTACCAGTATAAGACACAACTTAATTCTCATTTTTTCCCATAGCCCTAACCACTCTACTACCCCCCATATACATAAAATTTGTTTCCTTTCTTTTTTGTTATAATCTCATTATTTTTCCCCCTTCACCTTATTTTACTTTGAGTATTTTCTATTTCACAATGTATAACATACAATTCTATCACATCTTTCCTTTGTTATGAGAAAATAAAGATGTAAATGAGTTCTACATTTTTTTTACTCAACAAGCTTATTCTAAATTTTAAACATCTAAGTTTTAAACATCATCTGATGATATTTTTATTTTTCTATGCACAAAACTGTAATGCTTATGTATAATAAAATATGATATTCTCTTTCAAACCTGAATAATCTATATTCTATTCTATTTTATTTTCTTATTTGCACTTCCACATATTCTACTCAATAGGTAGTCCCATGAGGCCCAATGCAACATTTAACATTGGCTTCTAGTGAATATTTTATTAAGACAAAGGAAGTTCCCTAACATTGCTAAGTGTTAAGGATGAATCTAAGCTTAAATTTTTCTTTTTACTTACCCTATATTCTTAATGAATTAATTTACAATAATTGTTTTTTATTTTTTTCTTTTACACAAATTTAAAACACAAAATCTGTGTTTTGTAATATATTACCTGTGATTTTTTGGCATCTTTATTTTATTTTTTAAAATTTATTTATTTTTTTTGAGACAGGGTCTCGCTTTGTAGTTTAGGCTGGCCCTGAGCTCAGCCTTGAACTCACAGCAATCCTCTTGCCTCTGCCTCCCAGGTGCTGGGATTACAGGCGTGAGCCACCATGCCCGTCACTGTGGAATGTGGTACTGATTGCTACTGGACGCTAGTCTCAAAGCCAAGTATTGTATGTGGTTACCAGGGGATCAAACCCAGTCCCTTGTGCTTACAAGAGAGACGCTGAAACCACTGAGCTAAATCCCCGGCCTATTGGCATCTTTATTTTAATAATGCAATATACACAGGAAAATACAATCAGATTCATAGTTATTCTTTATTTTGAAGACTTTGATTGATAATATTTCTCCCTTATATTTGTACTATTTCTTCTTTGGTTCTGGCCTGTGATGGTAAAATCCATATGTTCAATTAGACTTTATCAAAATTCAAAACTTCTGCTCCTGTAGAGCACCATTCAGAAAATTAACAGGCAAACAGAGTTCAGAGTGGGCAAAATTATTTGAGAGATATACATTTGATTAAAAAATGACTGACATGCAGACAATACAATAATAAGAAATAAGAAAATATCTCACAAACTCAGAGCAAACAAACAACTTAATATATGCTAGAATATTTATAGATTCTTAACCAGAATAAGGTTCCCATTAGTAGAAAAATAAGCTAGGGTGAAAATATTCAAGATTATTAACCATTAATTAAACTAGAGCTAAGATTATAATGAGAAATGAAATATTAATTAGAATATCTAAAAGTAAAAAGAAAGATTTTATTTTATCATTGGAGAGGATGAAGAACAATTAATGTTAAGAACATAAACTGATATGATAATTTTGGAAAAATCTTTGTCTCTCTCTTGAAAATCTAGGCACACAGCTTCCATGTGACCCAACCATTCTGTATTGAAATATTTAGCCAAAGCAGAGAAGGCTTATATCCATAATGTTCTATATATGTACTTATAGTAACTTTTATTAATTTCCAGAGCTTTTGTTAATGGCTTAGGCCTAAAAGCTAAAAGCTAGAAAAAACCCAATTGTTTATCCTTTTGAACATCTCTGTATTAAAAGTTGGCAACTGACCTAAAATCACACCAAAGATAAATTTCAATTAATTATATTGAAATAAAGAAGCCACATAAAAAAGATTACATAGTTTCTATAGTTTAATTCCTATAAAATAACATATATAGAATTTTATCAATAATAACCAAAAGTAAGGCAGACTCTTGTTAGCTGCCAAACAAAGAGGCGCTGAAAGAGGGAGGCAGGAAGGTAAGGGAATTAACAAGGAGGAGTGGAAGCTTTTGAAAGAATATGGACAGGTTCATTGTCTTGATTAAATTAATAATTATAAAATAAATCAATATTGCACTTCTTCTGCATACTGTTTTATAGAAATCATGCATCAAGAAAGGTGCTGAATAGAAAAAGTTCACACTTTAATGTAGTGATTCTCAAAATAATATGGAGAAATTATTACGAGACAGACTTTCAAGCCCCACCCCTCAGGGCATTAGGACTATTCTAAATTCAGGAACTATAGATTCTGAACAGCTCCTACACACGTGCTCATCTAGACGAAGATAGAACCAAGAATTGTTTCTTTCTTTTTCTATCTCATTCCACCTGCAATGACTAATTATTTACTTTGGTCATTAACAGGAAATAGAAAAGTAATTAGTTTATGGAATTAGAAGTGTGTACGTTCAACATTTTCTGTTTGAAGGCCATTGTCTTATTTAATTTTCTAGTAGATTTTCTCATTGGAAATGGAGGACATTGAGTTTGAAGATAAGACTTCATATGTCTGACTCATATGTCTAACAAAGTTACATTTATTTCAGCGAAAGAGGGAAGAAACCTCAAAACCACTTGAGTATCTCAATGAAATTATATGGCTGGAATTTATCTGAATGTTTATTTAATATATAGAGACTTTGTCTTTCTCTAGCTTACAAAGAGAATATACTTCATTTTTGAACACTAATTTTTTATGAAATTTTAATACATTTAAAACACTCAATAATTTCATTACCCTTCATCACTGCAAATCTGAAAGTATTTGTAGAATACTTAGCCTTAAATTTGGCCCCACTGTATCATCTCTGGGAGCAATTCAAGAAACAATAGTGAGTGTATTTCTTTAGGGAGTATATCCTTGATTCATGTCACAGACTACCACAAGATGGAAAAGAACTGTCTTCTAGTCATTCCAAACAGGTAGACAAAGGAAAAATGCTTGACATTGGTAAAGCAGAAAAACAAATATGGAAATAGAAGTTGTTACGATTCATATCTAAAATGTCTCTCAAAATTCTCCTGGGTTTAGACATGGGTTTTGTGGAAGTTACTTGGCTACAGTCTTTCACTCACATTTCCATTTTAAAGGTACACAGTATAACATCTTAAATGCCATTTAAAGATTTGGATTCTTCTGAAGACTGTTTCACATGCAGCCACGCTGCTTTCTCAAAGAGGACCACGCATGTTCATATCTGGTAAATTTGGTTTAACCAGGGCTTATGCTTCTGTCCTATACTGAGCATTCTCTTCTACATTACACAAGATTTGTGAAACTTTAGTCACTTCACTTACTCTCCCCGTGGCAGTATTCTCTCTTATAAGAGGATAATAATAATAACCTCATAAGATTTTTGTGAAGGTAAATGAGGAAAAAAAAAATTTGAAAATTTCATGTGGAATACTAATATGATATTACAAAATATATTATTATAATTCATGTTCTGAAGACTGATTTTTTTCCAAATTTACATCCAACTGTATAATTACAGCATCAAAACCATTAATTGAAACTCCACTAACAAGTATAAAGGCCTGTAACATTAATAATTCCAATGGAAGTTCTCTAAGTTCTGATGCATGAAGATCTTTCCAATTGGCTCTTGTAAAATCCATCCTCCTCCTCCTTGTCTGTGATCTCTCCACAATGGCATTCCCTCAGTTCTACGAGATGAAATTCCTTTCTCTCAGGGTCTTGATAGACTTGGTTTTGGGGCCTTAAAACTTTCTACCTCTGTATAAATTATCTCCTAATCATGCTACAAATCACACATAAAATCCCGAGTGAAGAGACCAGGATGAATACCAGTATTGTAACCTTTGCCTCACATTATAACATCTTATCTTTAGCACTTACCCCCATTTTTTATTAATTTACTTTCTTGACAATTTGGATTATTATGTGTCCCAGTAAAACCTGAGTACAAGCTCCAAACCACCAAGGACGACCATATCCATTTCAGCAAGCAGATTGCCTATGGAAGCAGTCATCAAATTTTGGTAAATACATGAATAGGTATTAGAGGGGTGAATAAAGCAGAAAGAAGACCCTCAAATATTAGGGAGAAGTGTGATCAGATGAACAATAACCTCTCTTTTATTGGATTCATTATTTCTAAATATCTCACAAATAAAAATGCCAGACTTGCTATATAATGTAAGTACACCCTCTTACCATTCTGTATAGCATCTCTTAACTCAGTGAATTAAATCTATTCAACAAATGTGTTTTAGTGCCAATGTACACCAAAAACACTATACACGTACTGGAAAAATATCAGGAGAGAAAATAGACGAGATTCATACTTCCATGCAAAGTCCTTTAAAATTCACAGAAAACAAACGACATGAAAAACATGAGAGTGATCTCAGTGTTTCATTCAAAGTTTTATTCTTTTTTTAAAAAAGGTCATTTTTTCTCTGAATAAATTATATATGAAGCAGAAGCAATTTTGGGGAGGGTCCATAGGAAAGGATGGTCGAGAGATGAATATGAAACTGGATTCTGAGCAGCCAGTGGTGTCCACCTTCTGGTGCGTGCCTTCGTGTCTTTCCCCTCCCTTTGAGAGTGATTAGATGTTTCAAGCCAAGACAATGTAACCGATATCCATCATGGCTACCACCGGATTACATGGACTGATTTTCAGATTGTTGGCAGTTTCAATGCTGCCTTCATGGAACGGCCTAAGAATAAACTGCAGGTTGAAAACACCAACAGCAGCAAGAAACTGAGGCCAGCTTGAGCCAACACCCATGACAAACAGACCCACGGAGCAACAGGCTTCCGTGAGATGAATCCTGCGAGGGCAGCTCTCGCTTGGAAGCCTTCTTTCTCAACCTTTCAGACGACGCAAGAGACCTGTGGAACATTTCAGCTATAAGCTTGTGAGAACCAGGGCGCCCAGAATCTGTGAGATGAGCAATGTGTATTGTTGTATTCTAAAGTTTGGTGGTTCATTTTCAAGAAGAAAAAGGTAACTAATCCAGAGTTAGCTATACATTATCTGGGAAAAACATTCTAGGCAGATTTATGTCTGTTGGAGATAATTAGGAATCTGGTGAAATTTGGCCTCTGCTGGACTGAGGGAGGAGCCACCATGACTGACAGATAGTCATAAGCTGTGGTCAGAGACACATTCACGCTAGCTCAACAAGGTAAGTTAGGCTTTCTACCAAAGGCAAAAAGGATCATGTATAAGATTTAAACTAGAGGAGTGATGTAGTCTACTTCTTTTTTAAAAGATCACTGGCTACTGTGGAGAAATAGGGAAAAAAGGAAAGAAAATGGATCATATCAAATTTGAAAGCTTTTACACAGGAAAATAAACAACTAACAGAGTGAAAAATTAATCCTTAGAATAAGAAAGACATTTTGCCAGATAATGCTCTGAAAGAGGACTAATATCTAGAATACATAAAGAGCTCAAATAATAGACCCCCAAAAAATAAGACAGTGGAAAAAACAGCCAAGTAAAATGAACAGAGACTTCTCAGCAGAGGTACAACTAGCCAATAAATGCATGAGAAAATACAATGTAAAAAAAAAAAAACACTGAGATTCTATCTTAACCCAGAATGAATGGCTATTGCCAAGAAATCAAATAATTTTAAAATGCTAATGAATATGAGGGGAAAAAGTGCCTATATCAACGAATAGAGCAGTGCAAAAATCAGTGAAGAGATTCCTTAAAATTAAAAAAAAAGGAAATTCCACTTGATCCAGCCATTCTGCTCTACAAATCTCCTTGAAGAATTAAAGACCTTATGTTACAAAAATGTGCACACATCCATATTTTAGTAGCACAGTTAACAGTAGCTAAATCTTGGAATTACACACCCATCAATATATGAATAGATATAGAACATGTAGCACTTACAAATAGTGAAGGACTAGTTTGTAATAAAGAAGGATAAGCTTGAGTCATTTGTAGGAAAATGGAGCTGGCTTGCAACCATAATTTTAAATGAAATAAATCAAACACACAGCCTAAATATTAGATGGTTATCTTGAAGAAGAAGCTAAAATTCTGAATGAAAAGCAAAATATAGATAAATGTTTCTGAAGTAGGAAGAATATCAAGAGATGAGTGGAGAAGGAGGAGGAAGGAGGAAAGGATAAAAAGGACTAAAGATGTGTTACGTGTGCGTACCTAATCCACACACAGATGTAAACATTATGGACTGGCGTCATGCAGTAATACAAAGTATTTCACAGATAACAGAAGCGCTAATGTCTAATATTAGTTAACTGGAATAATCAGAAACAGAGATCACAGTCATCAGAAATGTGAAGTTGATGTTTCAGTGTAGTTTGGGAAGTAGGAACGAGGCTCAGCGTGGAATTGGCAAGATTTACATTAATCTGAACCGTGCAAGGTTAGATTCACCTAAGTGTGTGCTTCTGGAGAACAACAGCCATGCATTGACTGTGAGAATGCTGAACAGCTTTATGCAGTGACTAATTGAGAAAGAAAGTTTATATTTCTTGACTTATATTATGGTGAAGACTTGCTTCACTTGTATGTTCATATTCAGATCTTAGTGCAATGCCTTCATTTAGAAGTTACCACTGAGTTCAACATTCCAACTGAATATAATGGATTTTTTTTTTTTTGTCCAAAAGATCAAACGCAGGACCTTGTGCTTGTGAGGCAAGTGGGGTGCCACTGAGCTAAATCCCCAGTAAGCCCAATGTTTCATTCTGTTTTTTCTTCACTAACATCAACAACAAAAAATTATTTCTAACAATGTTTTAGAAGTAAGACTAACTTAACCAGTAGAAGTGGCGAATATTGCTTTGTGCAAAATTAACTGACTGAAAATGTCATGCTCTAAAGAAAGGGAGTTTTCCTGTTTATGAGGAGCTTGAAAATAAATATAAAGCCAGAGCATCATTTTGCAAACTTCATTTTAGTAGGGTCTTACCTGGCAAACTGATTTTCTTTCGTCTGCCTCACAAGTGACCTGACACGAGGTGCACGGTGTGATTATGCAGGTGTCTGAATGTAGCAAGGGCTTTGTCTCCTAGGAAACACGGCAGGAATATGAAAACTCATCTCCTAACTAGAAAACTAGAAGAGCTGATGTCCAATTTGTGCTTAAGGTTAAAAGTAAAGAAGCAATCTGAATTTTACAAAAACAAAATCCCTTTAGATGTGTTGGTTTCTTTAAATGTCATTGATGGATTAGCTTGGGCAACAATATTTCTAAGCTGACAATTAATTTATATTTAGACTGTGAGGATTAAGGCAAGATCAAGAAAGTACCAGAGGAAAATGATCACAATTAGGCAGTGATGCTTACATTTATTTTAATTAACTCCTCTTTAGTCTTTCTATCCTTGAGAGCTTTCCAAGTAAACTGCACGACTGAGTCTCGGACTGAACAACTGGGTACATCCATCTCCATTTCTTCTCTTTGATTCTCTTTTTCCTCCTTCAGACATTTAACTGTCATCTTTGGCTGGAAGACATGTCAAACATGTGTTTCTTTTATTCATTTCTGAGCACGGGAACAGTGCACTCTGTTAAGTGAACACAGGCCATTAGATTTTTAAATTGCACCCTGAATCTATGCCAGATATATTTTAAGATACTCCCATGACAATATTGTGCATAATAGTATGAGTTAAAATTGGGAGTTTTACATAAACCTAATAAAATTTCTTCTGCCACTGTCCTCAAT
>PVIR01037622.1:0-15016 GCA_004026965.1 Petromus typicus | reverse complement strand
GAGAAAAAAATTCAAACTTTCATCTGGAACCACAAAAGACCTAGAATAGCCAAAGCAATTCTAAGCAACAGGGACATGGTGGGGGGTATCACAACTCCGAACCTGAAACTATACTATAAAGCCACTGTGATAAAAACTGCGTGGTACTGGCAAAGTAACAGACCCGAGGATCAATGGAGTAGACTAGAAGATCCAGAAATGACTCCAGATACACTGAGCCACCTCATCTTTGACAAAGGAGCCAAAAATCCTCAATGGAGAAAAGATAGCCTATTTAACAAATGGTGCTGGAAAAACTGGGTTTTAATTTGCCAAAGGCTAAAACTAGATCTAACTCTTTCCCTGTGTACCAAGCTAAAATCAAAGTGCATAAGAGACCTAAATATTAAAACAGGCACTCTAAACCTACTGCAAAACAGGTTAGGTAAAACTCTCAAAGACATTGGCTTAGGGAAAGACTTCATGAAAAAAACTTCTATAGCACAGGAAATGGCTGAGGAAATCAACAAATGGGACCTCATTCTTTTAAAAAGCTTCTGCACAGCAAAGGAAACCACCAACAGTGCAAACAGGCAACCAACAATGTCGGAAAAAATGTTTACCAGCTGTTCCTCAGATAAAGGGCTATTATGTAGAATATATAAAGAGCTCAAAAAAATCAGCCCACCTAAATTTAATGACCCAATTCAAAATTGGGCATCTGAAATGAATAGAGATTTTTCAGAGGAAGAAGTAAGAGCAGCTAAGAAGCATATGAAGAAATGCTCAACATCATTAGTCATTCGAGAGATGCAGATGAAAACAACATTGAGATTTCATCTCACTCCACATAGAATGGCTGCCATTTCAGAATCAGCCAACGGCAATTGTTGGCGAGGCTGCGGAGAAGAAGGAACCCTTCTCCACTGTTGGTGGGACTGTAGACTCATACAACCCCTGTGGAGATCAGTTTGGAGAATCCTCAAAAAGCTAGGATTGATGGTCCCATTTGACCCGGCCATTGCCCTGCCAGGTATATACACAAAAGAATTAAAAGACTCTTATCACAGTGACATATGTGCACCCATGTTTATAGCAGCCCAGTTTGTGATTGCTACATCTTGGAAACAACCCAAGTGTCCATCCACTGGAGACTGGATAAAAAAGTTGTGGTTCTTCTACAGAATGGAGTACTACTCTGCCATAAAAATGATAAGTTTGAATCATTTCTACTTAAATGGACATACCTTGAGGATATCCTCATAAGGGAAATAAATAGGGCACAGATAGGTACATATTGCATCTTTTCTCTGGTATGAGAAAATTAAGATGTAAATGAGTCCTAGCACTGTATGTTATATATTGTGAAATAGAAAATGCTCAATGTAAAATAAGGTGAAAGGGGACAATGTTGAGATTGTAACAAAAAATTAAGGAAACAAATTTATGTATATTGGGGGGTGGTAGGGTGGGTAGGGCTATGGGAAAAAATGAGAATTAAGTTGTGTCTTATACTGGTACAAATCCC
This sequence comes from Petromus typicus, assembly GCA_004026965.1. Taxonomy (NCBI): domain Eukaryota; kingdom Metazoa; phylum Chordata; class Mammalia; order Rodentia; family Petromuridae; genus Petromus; species Petromus typicus. The sequence continues at coordinate 13,509 of PVIR01037622.1, read as the reverse complement.
CATTATGGAGTGCAATCATGATGTGTATATTTAATGTACCAATAAAGATAAAAAAAGACTATAACTCTCTGCAAAATAAGTGGGCTCAGAACAAGGGGAAATTAAAGTATTCTGGTGGCATTTAGAAAACAAACTGGTACTTCCTGAAGAGATATAGTGGAAGACTATAAGAACACTTCATGATTCCTTCTACATGAGAAGAGATGCTAGATTGGAAGTGGTCACTCAAGTCTTCATAGGACTAGAACTAGTGACAACCACCCAATAGGTTTGCACAGGTTGCTCACCCTGTGCCTACAAGCTCCAAACTCCTCCTTTGTTAGAACCTGTACAGAGGAGAAGGACACACTCTGGAGAGGACTGGTAATTATACTTTACTTACAGGTCACCATGTGGAGGATTTATTTTATTTTTAATTGAGTTTATTGGTACAGTATGATCACATATTTATTGGTATACATTATAATCACATTCATCATTGAGTATTTGTAGCTGTCCATGATATATCTTGATTCTTATTTCTTTCCATTCCCCTGTTCTCCCTCCAGCCCCTCCATCTCCTTATGTATATAAGCTTTGTTTCCACTTTATCTTCAAACATTTTTTCCCTTCCCTGCCTCCAATCTGCTATAATTTTGATTAGCTTTCCTTTATATATGATTTGTTTCATTCCTCTAATTTCTTTTAATATTTTGTTCTTCTGTTGGGTTTCTGGAATCTTGACTATTATATGCATAGATGCGGATTTTGTCGAATTCTTTCTCCCTGCTTGGGAAGTTTTCTGCCCTTATTTCTGTGAACAGATTTTTTAAAACGTGGTTTGCATTATCTCCTGTTTCTCCACTGACTCTAGTCAGTCTTATGCTATTCTTCTTTGAATCACCTAGCAGCTGTTTGATTGATTTCTAATATTCCCTTGCTATTTTTAAGAAATCTTTCCTGATTGCTGAATGCAAGCCTGTCTTCTATATCTGATACTCTGTCCTTCCATTGGCTTACTCTCCTATGTAAGCTATAAATGGAGTTTTTAATCTCCTTGAAATCTGTTTGAATCTGTTTAATGGATTTCATTAGTTCCGTATAATAAGATTCCATAATGTTCCTGAGTTCTTTAGATTTATTAATCATATCTTTCATTATGATGCTATTTCTGTTGTTATCTGAGAAATTATTTATGATTTCATTTTTTCCATATACTGTTTTGGTCCATCTCATTACTCCCTAAAATTCCCTTTGGTGATCTAGAATTCTAGTTTTGTGTCTTATTTAAATTTCTGCTCATTTGTATTTTTTTGTTGTTGTTGTTGATGATGCTTTTGGTTTAATTCCTGGGTTGTTGCCTATAAAATTCTTATTGCAAGTATCTTTCTTACTAACATTTAGAACCTTATGGAATGGCTATTTCCTGGATCATCCTCCAGAGTGTTGGGCCTTGAGTCTGTAATTACCCTTGGGCAATCTCAGTTCTAGAATACCAGGAAAGACATTTGAACAGAACGATCACATTACCTTGTCTAAAGTAATACAATCACTACCAACAACCATGTCAAATACAGTCCAGAGAATAAGAAACTATGGCAGCCAGTATTCTGACACTTTTAAACTCATAAACTATATCTGGGGTCACATATCAAAATTAATGACTAACCACAAATATATTTACCATATACACATCCTTCAATATAGTGGCATCATCCTCTGGTGTGAAGACTTAAAAGGAGTTGGGGAGTGAGATACAAAAAAAGGAGGAGAGAGAGGTTAGACACAGGGCCAGAATACATAGGACAATAGTGCAAACTTTGGGAAACTAATAAAGACTGGAGGAAAAGAGAGATGGAAGGAAAAATGCACAGCAGAACAAAGCAATAGCAACAGGGCAACTAGAATAACATTTGCTCTCCTATAAGAATAAGAACAATTGAGAGAAAAAGAAAAAGAAAAGAGAGAAAGACAGTATGGGCAACAGGCTGCAAAACTAGGTCATATAATCTCAGTGAGCCGGCAAAAGTCCACTGAAATTCAAGCTGGGTTCTGGCTACAAGTCTGGAACTTAGCTCCCAGATCTCTCACAGGTTTGAACTCTGCACAGTTCTACTGCAGAGTAGAGCTGCTCTTCCCCTGCAGTGAGTCCAAGTTCCAGTAGGTGGTGCTGATCATACCAGCTCACCAACTACTTGAGTCTGATGGGTTCCCACTACAGGGTCTCTCTCTCCTTAAAGAAAAACTCAGCAACATGGTGGAATTCCAATATGCGAAACTCAGTTCATCCAAAGTTAATGGCAACATGCAGTTGGCATTTTGAGCAGAGGTACAACCTTGAGCTCTCATAGTCCAAAGGTCCTGCATACCTCCAAGGCCACTCTGTGACCCAGAGATACAGAAGGAGAAAGCTGCCCAGACAAGGTGGACCGGGACTGTTGGCAGCTGGTCAATAGACAGATGGAATTTAAGTTGAAAAGTAGAAACCCCGTTCACCCAAAGTGATCTTCAGCTGGATCGTGTCCACCACTGTGGAAGAGTCACCCCAGCCCCCTTTTCGTCTTGCTTTTCTCTTGTTTTCTTTTCCCCTTCTCCCAGGGTTGCTTTGTTACCCTGAGAGAAAGAAGGGAAGAGATGAACAGCCAGAGTAGACTGCCAGCAACAGGTCAACAGATCAAGGGAATTTATTTTGTGAAGAGAATGAGTCCAGCCAAACTCTGCTCCCAGGTTCACCAAGGGACCTAACTAAAAAAGGGCTGGAGACGCCCACTGTACCCTGTGACCAGATATGGGCACAAGGGTCCTGGGCTGTTGGCAGCACAGAGACACTTCTCACTTCATTGGAACAGAGGACACACATAAAAAGACAACACAGCAGCTGAGAGAGCTGTGTGGGCAGGACCACAGAGGGGAGACTTGGGCAAGAAACACACGGAAGACTACGGATTGAGGAAAGGCCCCAGGTCTCTACCCCAGAAGTCACAATGTTAAAGACAAACCCTAACCAGTGGTTGACATGATCTGGCTGAAGATCATTTTGGGTGACTGGAGTTTCTACTTTTCAACTTAAATTCCATCTGTCTATTGACCAGCTGCCAACAGTCCCGGTCCACCTTGTCTGGGCAGCTTTCTCCTTCTGTCTCTCTGGGTCGCAGAGTGGCCTTGGAGGTATGCAGGACCTTTGGACTACGAGAGTTCAAGGTTGCACCTCTGCTCAAAATGCTAAATGCATGTTGCTATTAACTTTGGATGAACTGAGTTTCACATATTAGAATTCCACCATGCTCATGAGTTTTTCTTTAGAGTTATTAATCATATCTTTCACTATACACATTATTTCTTGAGAAATTAGACCCTGACACCAGGAGGCTCCTACAATATCTCATTAATCTGGACCAAGTGCAACAGGATATCCAAATGTAGCTGCTATCATAGGAAGACCACTTACTGTCCAGCCTGGGGGCAGATTATAAAATTTGGAGAGAACAAAACAGAAAATTTCCTTTTCAGTGATACTTGCCACACCCACTACAGTAAAGGTGCCAGGAACAGATACTTGGATTCACCTTCCTAAAAGGATGCTAGTCCCATTTGAATTGTCTGAAGCATAAGATCAACCCGAAGAAAAGCTGCTCTTGTGAGTGTCTGGAAAAACTTGAGATTTCTCTTTAAAAAACGAGACTCCTGTCATGCTACTGGAAGGATGGAAATCTTCCCTGCTCCTTATATTGGGGAAAATAATGAAGGTCAATGGTTATTAACTTTTTTCTTGTGTTTCTTGATAGGTTTTCCTTTCTTCCTTCCAGGCAGTCACAAAACCCAACATAGCCAGAGAACAGATAATCCCCAGCCCCTTCCAATTTGAAGAAGCTCTAGAAGAGAGAGACCTCCACTCCCTCAGCACCCCATTAAGAACTACGGTGGTTTGTGCCCCTCAGGGGGAAACTAGATAAGAGATCAGGGCATGGAAAAAGGTGGCTAGGGAATTAGGCATGCCCTGTTACTACAAGATCCTGGACACATGCACAGAACAGTTCCCAAAACCCTGCACATGTTCTTCTCATGAGAATTCAAGCAGGTTGTGGGTAGGATGGCCTGGACCTGACAGCAGTCTGAGGAGAGGGAGCCTCGCACTGCCTCTCAGGACCGAGGTGTAGATGTTCTCTTGGGCTTCCTCAGGGTTTGGACAGTATAAAGAACACACGGCCCACGGAGAGCTTGCTACCACAACTTTCCATGACAGTCTGCACTTGTCTCCCAGTCGCAGTGTGTACTTTTACCTTCGTTCTTCTCCCCTTTTTCTCTTTACTCAGCCCAAGCTCATTCTGCACAGCCAGTTTCTCTCCCACTTTTCATTTTTGCTTTCTTGAATAAACTTTGCCACTGCTTTTTACCATTTATTCATTTTTTTTTGTTTGTTTGAGATGAGAAGAACCTAGAACCTAACTCCAGAAGGAGAGGTGAGCAACCCTGAACCCAATAGCATTCAGTTGGTGAGCCATTTTCTGACATTAGCTACCAGGAAACAGAAGAATGCTCTCCAGTATGAGAGCAGCCACCGTGCAACAGAGAACACAGTGGCAAGAACTCAGTGTGGCCCATCCCTTTTGTACCCTCTCCCCCTCAGGCTGACGGCAGGCCTAGGCCATCCTATCAAAATCTCTGGAGAGATCCATGAGCATGGCATTGAGAACCGTTCTGCACATGTGTGTATGCGGGTTTTGTAAATAAGAGGTCACACCTACTACCCCAGCCAGCTTTGCCATATCCTAATCAATCGCCTGTCTTGTGCCCAGTGATAACAACTGTGCTTGGCACATGGTGGACAATTCTTAATTTGGGTGAGGCAGATTAATGATAGTTGCAGAACTCCTGCTACAATTTCCATGGAGAAGGAAATATATTAGTCTCATTTAATTTGGGCTGGATTTTGTGATTGGCTTGACCAACAGAGTATAGAAAATTGATGTTCTGGGACTTCTAAGATTGTGTCATAAGATGACGTACAATTTTTTTCTAGGACTCTTACCGCACTCCTTCTGGTAGCACTAAGCTACCTTGCGAGAATTTAAACTACTCCGAGACTGCCATGCTGTGGCGTTCACATGCATCTTCATCAGCAGTCTCAGCAGAACTAAGTTTCCAGTTGTCATCTCATGAGGTCACGTGTGTGTAAAGCCCTTTTAGAGCCCTCAAGATGCCCCCATCAACCAGCTGAGTGACTTTAGTCACACAGAGAAGAAAAATATAGTTGAGCCCTGCCAGAATTTCTGGGTCACGGAGTTGTTAGGTGTAATCAAATGGTTGCTTTAGAAGCAGCTCTGAGGTAGCTTTCACCCACTAATAGATAATTAGAGCCCTCAATAAATATTAATCCATCTTTTTCAGGAGCTTTGCTTGGCTCCCTGGGGGAAGAAGCGAACCTTTCCAAAAAGCCTACCAGCATGTTAGACCCTTGAAAGAAAACAAGACAACTCTGAGAAGATCAGTTTATATCTAGCACCTCTTCAAGTCAGAATCAGAGGGTGGGATGGTTGGAGGAGAGATTGTCTTTACCAGGCAGCATGCCAACATTCTTAGACCCCTCTTCCCCAGGGCACATGTCGTTCTTAATGTTGGCAGCCAGCTCAAGGCACATCTGGCTGGGAGTTGGAGCACTCTGGCAGACTCTCAAGCAACTGTAGGCTTTTCAGCTACTCAGGACTTCCAAGTGCTTGGCTCTTTAACAACTAAACCACAACAAATACAGGACATAACTTTCCAGGTGGCAGGAAGCTGAGTCTTAATTGGACCAGTATTATATGTCTATGACTTTGACCCACAAAAGCCTGAAGAGGAAAGCAAGGCCCAACCACCCACTGTGGTAGTTTCTATGAGGCCTTTCACTTCCAGGGGTAAAAGTGCTCTACTGGAAAGTTCCAGCTGAGCCATTAACATACTAGGGAGACTTCTTCAAGATATTTCATCTTTTTGCACGTCAGTCTTCTCACACACAAAAGAGAGAGAGTGGAAGGGAGGGAGGAAGGGAGAGAGAGAAAGAAAGAGACAGACAGACAGATAGAGAGCTATGTCTCTCAGTATTAGCAAACATGTAAGAAGCACTAGTAGTTTAAGCCCAAAGGAAGCAAAAACCGAAACAAAACAAAACACAAAAAAACAGTATAAGGCAGTTCCTAGAATGCAAAGTGCCTGACTTCATCAAAGTGCAGTGGTAGCTCTGAGTCCTATCTCTTTAGGGCCCTTAAGTCCTGGCTGCTTCATCTACTCTCTCTCCATTTTCAGTGTCCCTGGTATAAGAAACAGCTTTAATACTGTATTTGGTTCTCAGATCTTCATTTCATCAATAAATACCTGTGTAGATGTCAAGGCATCCAGTGAAGCCTCAAGACTCCAAATGTGTCATGTCCTATTTTTGTTTGTTTGTTTGTTTTGGTACCAGGGATTGAACTTGGGAACTTGCACTTGCGGGGTGGGGTAGGCATTAGAACCACTGAGCTAAATCCCCAGCCCCTGTCATGTCCCATTTTCAAACGTCTCTCCACAGTGTCACCTCTCCACCTGTCATTCCCTTCTACACCTAATCTTACTTGTCTTTTCTTAGGCAAATATTTCTCAGTGAGACTGTCAGTGACCATGAGGATTGTTTTTAATTCCTACATATGAATGAATACTCTTATCTATTTCTGTACATCACAGTATCAAAACTTTGCTGCTACGGATCTCTCTGAAGAGGGTAGAGTATAGAGAATACAGAGGGCATGGTTTTTATCCCTTTTATTGATGTGTCTGTGAAACTGTAATACATATCAGTATGTATTGATATACACATCAATATATAATGCAAAATACAGCACTGAAGAGAACACGTTGATTAAAGAAGTAGAAAAATTTGGCATAGCTTCTAAACTTAAATAGTATAAGTCAAAACTATGAAATAATAGTCCAAAAATGGCAAACCAGTGAGTGCCAGTGAGTTGGCTTCTCCAGGACAAAGCATCTGGAGTGTGGAAAACAGTGGATTGGAGATAGATCAGTGAGTGGGAGGTGCACAGGAACCCAAGGGGAGTGAGAGGAGAAAACGGGATTAAGTGAGAGAGCGGAACTCAGGACGCTGCGGAGGAGAGGCGGGGCAGCCGGCTTGCTCGAAGGGCTGCTCCGCCACCAGCGGGGAGGCACACTGAAACCAACAACTTTTCTGCTAAGGGAGAACCAGAGAACTGCACCAGGACGGAGACTAGTCCACAGGGAGAAGGCAAGACAGAACTTCTAGCGTGGTCTTCCACAGTCAAAAGTTGCTTTCTGCCCTTGCGGCAAGTGGCTGCCCAGAGGTCACAATGGGACAGAGCAGGAGCTGCTGGGGACACCACTGTGGGGGTTTGAACCTGAGTCTCAGAGGAGCTTCGCCCTGCCAAGTGGGCGAGGGAGAGACAGTCACGGGAGGACGCAGCAGCTGGAGGGCAGACCGGGAGAGGCCTGCTGAGAGGCAGCGGCTATGGGAGCAGGCACAGCTCCCACCAGAGACCAGGTTCAGCCCGAGCTCGCGGAACTGGAAGTCATCGACACCGTGTTCCCACTGCAAGGAGACGTCTACACCCAGCACCATTCCGGGGCGGACACCGCCGTAGGCTTCCCACATGGACAAAGGCATCCTAGTCTGAGCTCCGCTGCTTACCCCACCCCGAGGAGACAGCCACACGTCCAAAACGATAGAAAACATTTTTTTTTTTTTCTTTTGAGACAGGATCTCACTTTGTACTTCAGGCTGGTCCTGAGCTCAGCCTCCAATTCACGTCCCAGCAATCCTCCTGCCTCTGCCTCCCGAGTGCTGGGATTGCAGGCCTGGGGGCACTGTGGTTTGTGGTACTGGTTGCTGCTGGGTGTGAGTCTCCATGCCCAGTATTGTGTGTGGTTGCTGGGGAACCGAACCCGGGTCCTTGTGCTTACAAGACAGGCGCTGGAACCACTGAGCTAAATCCCTGGCCCCATAGAAAACTTTCTTTGACTATTCTTTATTTGATTATTTTTCAATTTAAAATTATTTTTTACACTTTGCGTTTTTCTCTTTCTATAAATTTCCCTCATATGTTTATTCCATTATTTTACTTGTCTTTCTTTTGTAAAGTTTGTGCACTGTTCTTCTTGCCTTTTTTTTTTTTTTAAATCAGTGCAGCTTAAGGAGGGTACGGGTACTTTCTCTTATCCTTTTATATCACTCCTATTTTTATCCATGTCTCTTTGCCTGAATTCTTTCTCCTGTGTTTTATTTATTCTCAATTTTCTCTTCTTTTCTTTCTACTCTTACATTTGCTCTGCTTTAATTTATTCTTTTATATCAATCATAGAATCTTTTCCCATCTCCATTTCTCATCACCAATTTAATACCCATTTTTCTCTGTTATTCCCTTCCAAATATATCATAACATACCCTTACCATCAATAGGACCCTTTGCCCTATCTCCGTGTCCCTCCTTCCTGTAATGTTATTAGAATTTCCTGGCCTTTTTATTCTGAAAGTTTACACCAAAATGTTACTGTGTAGTTCCTTCCAAAAGTGGTTCATCAGTTAAATGTTACCAGGTTTGGGGTTGCTTGCCTTTCCTTCTGGAATTAGATTCCAGGCTCTTCTCATTAAGAGCAAAGAATTGAATGAAATGTGCAAAAAGCAGTGGCAAAGTTTGTTGGAAAAAGCAGAAATGCAGAGTGAGAGTGAAACTTGTTCTGCAGAGTGAGCCTTGCTTGAGTAGAAGAGGAAAATGCAAAATACAAAGAATGCCTTGAAGAGATCAGGTTGGGCAACAATGAAGCCACAGTGGCTCTTGGCATCTGATCCTTTCATACTGCCCAAACCTCAAGGTAACTGCCAAGAACTTCTACATGTGGATCTTGACAGGCAATTCTGGGACCTCACTCCTCAGGCTGAGGCTATCTGATTACACAACTGCTCGAGTACTCTTGAGAAGTCCATGTGCAGGGCTTTGGGAGCTGTTCTGTGCATGAGTTCTGGCATCTCGTAATTAACAAGTCAGGCCTACTTCCCCAGCCAACTTTGCCACATCCTAATCCCCTATGTCAATACTTTAAAAGAATTGTTTTTTCTTTTCTTTTCCCCTCTCTGGCACTACCTAGTTCCTAACCCATTGGGCTGTAGATTAGTGATTCTATAAAATCACTGTTGAGTGCTCTTTTGACCACTAGAGGTGACATGGTCACCACAGTTAGTGCACATGAACTGTGGCTCAAGACTTGGATTGCTGTGATGCTAACACTGCAGCTGTGGATTTCTTCTCCAGGGTAAAGGGAGGCCCCCAAACTGGGCCTCATGGTACATTATTTCTCAACTGGCCCTGATAGATGCCACTGTAACAGCTGAGCATAATACTACTGTAGTCGAATTGATTCAATAAGAATACTCTTGACTGAGAGGACAGTTTAGTAACAGTGAATTTGTCTGCCGAATCCATGATCACAGTCAGGGAGAGGGACAGCTGGAGTTCCTAAACCAAGAACTGAGACTGGGTTGGATTCAGCAAGAATGCTTGCGACCTGGCAGTGAGCAGTCCTGAGTCTGCATTAGCTTCGGTGCTGCAGTGGAGGGACCAGAGGAGTTGGTGGGCTGTGAGCGTTTAAACTCTGGCAAAGAAGCTATTTGGGAATCACACGTGCAGTGTCTCGTTGGAATAGTTAACGTGTTCCCATCGGGCATCTTATAAGTTCAAGTTTCTTGATTCAGTTAGTAAAGTAGGGTTGTGTTAAGTTCTTTCATGGGTTCTTGTTTTTATTAGGAATTGCTTTTGTGTATTTCTTTTGTTGGTTCTGATTTAACAGGTGTCCAGTTTCTCCCTCCTGTCTCAGCTAGCTGGCTAGTTTCTTCACCTCAATCCCCACCCTGAAGATAACATTATCAATGTATTTCTTTATTGTTTTTCCAGATATGTAAACTACTCCTACCAAGTTTCTCACTCCTACCCTATGCTTTTGACTCTTTCATATCTTAACTAGATTATTGTCCTTCATGTCAGCAAGTTCTGACAGCTACATGATCACAAAGTAAACTCCTTTTCTTTGATAGCTTGCCCTTGCCCTCACAAAATACCCTCTGAGGACTCTTAGTACAACTCAACCCAAAGTACTCCAATAATATCAGACCCTATACCAAATCTTTCTTCTCACCTACCTCTATTCCCTCTGACAAATGTCGCTCTTAGTGTCTAACACTACTCATCCAACCACCTCCCCTACCTCACTGCAGAGCATCCACAAATACTAAGCTGCTGTAGTGTGCATAGAGGATAGACAAAAGGAGGGGTAACTGCAAGGTGTATCATATAGAAGTGTTGTAAGACTGAATCTGTGCATGCTGTTATCAATCAACAGAAGCAATTCAGCAAAGCATAAGGACAGAGTTGAAATCCCAGTAAATGACAGAAGGAATAAATTTTAATACTAAACATACAAATTTGAGTTATTCACAGAGATAACATCTCCCATAGGGATGAGAAAAGATTCTATGACTGATACAAAAGAATAAATCAAAGAAGAGCAAATATAAAGGTAGAGAGAAAAAGCATATATTTTTCTCATTTCTGTAGTTCCTAACTTGCAGTAACTCATCCCCAAAAAGGAGGAAAAAAGAGGGTGCCATATATAATTTTAATTATTATGTATATCCACAGGAGAATGGGGAAACCCAGGGAATAGAAGACTCTGATCCCTTCTAACTCTCCCAAGGCAGAGTAAAGGGAGAAGAAAATAAATACCAAATACCAAGTATCAAAAATCTATGAAAGTTCTTTGAAGGGATGAAGCAAATAGATGATTTCAAAGAGGAAATGAATTAAAATTGCAGAGCAATTTCACTCAATATGCCTATAGTCAATATCACGGAAATAGATAAAAAATGGAATGATCTAATCAAAACAGTTAACAGAGATATCTCAAATAAAAAAAACCTATAAAATAATACATTGCAGAAATCAAGATGTATCATGTATAGGTACAAGTTTTCAGTGTTGAATGTGATCATACTGTATGTATAAAATGTACCAGTAAAATCAGTTTTTAAAAAAGAAAAAAAAGAATATCTTTTTAAAAAAGATAGATCTCATAATGTATTTCATTCTAGTTTTGAACTCACTTTGTAGCACAGGGTGGCCTTGAAATCATGGTGATCCTCTTCCCTCAGCTTCCTGAGTGCTGGGCTTATAGACATGTCCAACCAAGCATGGCCCAGAGTACCTGATACTGAAAAAAAAAATAGTGAATCATGATGAGGAACTCAAGAAGCCAAAAAGAAAATAAGAGAACAATAGAGGACCATCCAGCAGCTACTACTACATCCCAAGAAGACCAACATAAGGCTAATTGGAGTTAGGAGAAAAACTAGAAAATAGCAATAATGGATTCACTAACATGCTTACAGAGATTATGGAAAAACTTTTTCCAAATAAAAGGGTTTAAAAGATAAGTGAGCAATGCTTATAGAATAATAAACAATTACGATGAAGAAGTTCATAAGGCTGATCCTTATTAAATTCCCAGATAAAAATTTTAAAGGATCCAGAGAAAACCAAAAAAATCACATACAAAGGTAAACCAATGAGAATCACAGCTGATTTCTGAGCATAAATCCTGAAGGCCAGAAGAACTTGGAGTAAAGTATTCCAAGCCCTAAGAGCAAATAACTGCCAAGCCAGATTAACTTATCCAGTGAAGATATTCTTCAAAATAGAAGAAGAAACAATGCATTTCCATGAAAAAGACCAGCTAAAAAGATACATGAGTGTTAAGCCAGTTCTAGTGAAAATACTTACAAATATTCTTGACAGAAACAATGAATTGAACACAACTATAAACACAGAGGAATCTAGGCATGTCAGTGGATAAACAGCAACAAAAAGGATCAGGAAAAGAAAACAAAAGGATACACCAACAGATAAAACAGGCAATCACAATAAATAACCAACATGTCTCCATAGTATCTCTAAATGTTAATAGCCTCAACTCTCCAATTAAAGAAGCAGACTGAAAGACCAGATCACAAAACAGACCTCAACTATCTATTGTGTTCAATCAACTCATTTAAACCAAAAGAAATATTCAGACTAAAAGTTCAAGAATGGAAAGCAACATTTCATGCATTAGGACACTGAAAACAAGCAAGGGTAGCAATTCTAATATCATACATAATAGACATCAAGTTAAAACTGTTAGACAAAGAAGGTCACTACATACTAGTTAATGGAACAATCCATCAAGAACAGATAAAATTGATGAACATATCCACTGAATACTGGAGCATTTATCTTCACAAAAAAATACTGTTCAAATTAGAATACTAAATAAACATTAATAATAACAGAGGGGATTTTAGTACTCCACTTTTATTATTATTTTTTTTGTTCTTTTGAGATAGAGTCTCACTTTGTAGTTCCGGCTCTGCACTCACTATGTAGCCCACTCAAGCCTTGAACTCACAGCAATCCTACTGCCTCTACCTCCCAAGTGCAGGGATTACATGTGTGAGCCACCATGTCCGGCACTGTGGGATGTGGTAGCAGGGATCAAACTCAGGACCTTGTGCTTGTCAGGCAGATGCTGGAACCACTGAGCTAAAGCCTGGGCCCAAGTACTCCACTTTCACAAAGAGACAGATGCACTAAACAAAGAAATTCAAAAATTCAGAACTGAACCACACCCTTGAATATATGAATTTAATGAATATAAACAAAGTATTCCACCACTCTACAACAGACTATATATTCTTTTCAATAGTATATGGTACATTTATTAAAATAGATGGCATAATCGTCCAGAAAACCAGTTAAAGTAAATATAAAATATATTCCATGCATACTATCAGGCCCCTGTGGAATGAAAATAGAAATCAAAGACAGAAGTTGCGTTGGAAAAGGCAAAAGCTCCTAGAAAATTAATAATATATTCTTAAACAACCTATGGGTCACAAAAGAAACCAAAGAATAAATTTTAAAATTTCTGGAAGTTAATGACAATGACTGTACAATTCGTCAAAACTTCTGAGACACCATGGTAGCAGTTTTAAGAGGAAAAGTCATTGTAATCAAGGCTCACATTAAGGAAACAGCAAGCTCAAGTAGACAACCTTAAGAAAAATCTAAAGGCACTCAAGAAATAATAATCCCAACCAAACTGAAATTGAAGGGGGAAATTATAAAGATGAGAATGGAAATCAATGAAATTGAGTTTAAAAGAATTTTAAAAAGTATATTCCAATTGGAGAATGGATAAAAAAGCTGTGGTTCTTCTACAGAATGGAGTATTACTCTGCCATAAAAAATGATAAGTTTGACAGCTGGCGGCTCAGGAAACGGCGACTGTGCCACTGAATCTGCACCGGGTTTGGAGTTTGCTTGTCTCCAGGCCCACGCCGGAGGAGCGCCCAGGGACTGAGGTTAGCAGCGGGCGGCTCGGGAAACGGCGACTGCAGCACCGAGTCTGCGTCACTGAATCTGCGCCGGGTCTGGAGCTTACTTGTCTCCAGGCCCACGCCGG
>PVIR01037621.1:0-15018 GCA_004026965.1 Petromus typicus | reverse complement strand
AAAAAAAAAAAAAAAAAAAAAAAAAAAAAAAAAAAAAAAAAAAAAAAAAAAAAAAAAAAAAAAAAAAAAAAAAAAAAAAAAAAAAAAAAAAAAAAAAAAAAAAAAAAAAAAAAAAAAAAAAAAAAAAAAAAAAAAAAAAAAAAAAAAAAAAAAAAAAAAAAAAAAAAAAACCATGAAAAATGGATTCAACAGCTACCAGATGATTCAAGGAAGATTTAAGATTGATTAGAATTAGTGAAAGTCAGAAAACACAAATAGCATAAAAAACCTGTCTACAATAGTAACAGCTGAAAATTTTCCAAATAAGCTAAAATAATTTAACATATAGATAAATGAAACATGTAAATCCCCAAATAAACAAAGTCAGAAAAGAACCTCTCAACACATTATAGGCAAAATCTGGGAAGTCCAACCCAAGGACATAATTTTTTTTTTTTTTAAGTATGAAGCACCTATTTTACTTTTTTGGTTTTTTGTTTTTAAAATTTATTTTACTGGTACATTTTATATACAAGTCACAATTACAATTGACATTGAGAATCTGGACCAGTATGTGACATGACTTATTTCTCATTTTTTCTCATACCCTTGCTACCCTACAACTCCCTGCCCCCTATATACATAAGCTTTGTTTCTTTTTTTTTAACGATCAAATGTTTTCTTTTCCTTCTTTATTTACCCCTACTCCCCTTTTCCCTTTTAATATTTTCATTTCACAATGTCAATAATACATTTTAGAACTCATTTACAACTTCAGTTTCTCATACTAGAGAAAAGATATAGTATTTACACATCTGTGTCCTATTTATTTCACTTATGAATATGTCCTTAGGGTATGTCCACTTAAGTATAAATAACTCAAATCTATCATCCTTTATGGCCAAATAATATTCCATATTATATTTTTTAAAAACCACACACATCTTCATTATCCAGTCTCCTATTGATGGCCATGTGGGATATATCCAAGATTTAGCTATCACAAACTGAACTGCTATAAACATGGCTGCACAAATTTCTCTGTGACAAGAATGTAATCTTAAAAGCAATTAAAGAAAAACAAGTCACTTATAAAGGAAATCCTATAAGACTTACAGTAGATTTCTCAATATAAACCTTAAAGGCCAGGAGAGATTGGAGAGTAGTGTTTCGAATGCTAAAAGAAAACAATATCCAACCCACACTGACACCCTACAAACCACCTTTCAGAATTAATGAAGAATTAAGATATTTTCATCATAAAGAATACCTTAAAAAAATCATGATCACCAAACCAGCACTCCAAAAATTCAAGGATACCCTAGAAAAAGACAATGAGGCCAACAAGGACAAAAAGTCTAATAGAATAAATACATCAAGTAGGGTGAAAAATTAAGTAGAATAGAAAGATACAGAATCAATAAGAGGAAAATAAGTCAATATTTATCAGTAATAGCTCTCAGTGTAAATAGCCTCAACTCTCTGATCAAAAGACAGATACTAGTAGAATGGATTGAGAAGCAAAACCCAACAGAATGCTGCATTCAAAAATCACATTTAACCCTCCAACCACTCACAGATTAAAAATCAAAGGATGGAAAACAACAGTCTATGTAAAATTACTGTTAAAAAGGAGCAATTATAGCTGTCTCATATTCAGACAACATGGATGCCAACCCAAAAATGATCAAAAGAGGCAAAGAAAGTCATTACATATTGGTCAAGGGAATACTCCAAAAGGAACATATAACAACACCCTCAAACAAAGGCATTTCATAGAGTGTTTCACCCAACAACAACAGAACACACTTTATTTTTTAGCAGCACATGGAATTTTCTCTAAATTAGACCACAGACTAAGTCAATAAATCAGTCCTAAGGAATTGAAATTTTACCATACATATAATAAAGCCATATTGCAATGAACCAACTAAGAAAAACCCAAGTCTAGATAGGTTGAATTCTACAAAAACATCCGGGAAGATCTAATCCCAATATTCCTCAAGTTGTTTTGTTTTGTTTTGTTTTGTTTGAGACAGGGCCTCATTCTGTAGTTCAGGCTGGCCCTGAGCTCAACCTCAAAGTCACATCACAGCAATCCTCCTGCCTCTGCCTCCTGAGTGTTGGGATTACAGGCGCGAGCCACCAAGCCCGGAACTGTGGTATGTGAGACTGATTGTTGCTCGGCGTGATTTTCCATTCCCAGTGTTGTATATGGTTACTAGCGGATCAAACACAAGCCCTTGCGCTTGCAAGACAGGCACTGGAACCACTGAACTAAATCCCCAACCCTCCTCAAGTTTTTAGTGATACTGAAAAAGAAAAAATATTTTCAAAGTTATTTCTAGAAGCTACCATTACCTTGATTCCAAAACAAGACCAGGATCCAAGCAAATATGAGAACTATAGACCAAAATCTTTAATGAATGGAGAAGCAAAAATCTTTAACAGGATATTGGCAAAGAGAATGCAGTAAATCATCAAAAAGATCATACATCATTTCCAAGTAGGCTTTATCCCAAGGATGAAAAGATGGTTCAATACACACAAATCAGTACATGTAATATATCATACAAATAGAAACAGTAAAAAAAAAAAAAACCCACATGATTATCTCAATAGACATAAAAAAGCTTTTAGTAAAATCTAACATCCTTTCATGATAAAAAAAAACTGTAGAAAATAAGCAAAGCCCTTATCTCAATCTGATAAAAATCCATTTATGATAAACATACTACCAACATCTTATCACATGGGGAAATATTAAAAGGTTTCCTTCTAAAATCAAGAACAAGACAAGATGTCCTTTATCACCATTCTTGTTCAACAGAGTACTCAAAGCATTAGCAAGACTTTAAGGCAAGAAAATAAAATAGTACAGGGGACATGTACAGGAAAAGAAGAAGTTAAATTATCATTATTTGCAGAAGATTCTCTACTTATGTTTCCAGAAAATTCACCAAAAGACTCTTAGAATTAATAATCAAATTCAATAATCTAGCATGATACAAAATCAATACACAAAAATAAATAGCATTCCTATACACACTAACAATGAACCCACTGAGAAAGAAATTAGGGTACAATTTTTCTTAGGATACAATTAGAATACAATTTGGAACAGTACCATGAAAAATTATATACTTAACAATTAACATGGGCCGGGGACATAACTCAGTGGTTCCGGCGCCTGTCTTGCAAGCGCAAGGACCCGGGTTTGATCCCTGGTAACCACATACCATACTGGGTGTGGAGACTCACGTCCAGCAGCAACCAGTACCACAACCAGTACCAGTGCCGGGCATGGTGGCTCACACCTGTAATCCCAGCACTCGGGAGGCAGAGGCAGAAGGATTGCTATGATGTGAGTTGGAGGCTGAGCTCAGGGCCAGCCTGAACCACAAAGCAAGACCCTGTCTCAAAAAAAACAAACAAACAAAAAAACCACATCCTGGAGTAAAGACTGTCTCTTTAACTAACAGTGCAGGAAAAACTGGCTATCCACAAGCAGCAGATTGAATATAGAAAAAAATTTTTCTACCAAATGGATCAAAGAATTGAATGTTAAACAAGAAACGCTTAATCTGTGAGAAGACACAATAAGTAAAACTCTTGTAATTATGGGCATAGACAAGGACTTAAACAACAGAATCCCAGTTGTAGTGCAAATACTTCTGAGAATCTACAAATGGGATTATATTAATTTAAAACTTCTCTACAGCAAAAAACAGCCAAAGTAAAAAGACAAGCTAAAGAATGTGAAAAATTTCTGCCAGCAATTCCTTAGACTGAGCAACCATATCTAGAATATGTAAAAACTCAAAAAAATTAAATCCCCAAACTAAAGCCCAAATTAAAAACCGGGCAAGTGAAACTGAAGCAGATTAGGCTTCGACAAAGCTGGCTAGGGAGACAGCCAGGAATTGTTACAAAACCCCAGGACACATGCGCAGAGCAGCTCCGAGCCCTGCGCGGGGATTTTCCCTGAGAGCTTCAGCAGGTTTTCCACGGGATGTGCTAGACTTGACTTTAGCCTGCGGAGCAAGTGATACAAAAAGAACGGTACATATTCCCGCCATTGTGTTCGTTCTTGCAAGGTGACCCACTCTTCCTTCTTCTTCTGATTTTACTAGACCTGCACGCTCTCGGCAGTGCCCGTTTCTTGTCCTACCTCTAATAAAACTCTGTGCCTGTTTACACTTGTCTTGATCACTTCTTTGCTCAGGACAGAAAAAACAAAGAAATCACCTGCAGAGGAGACTCCAGCACCCCAAAACCTGATTCCATAATTAATAAATACTTCACAACACAAGTACATATGACCAATAAATACATGAAGAAATGTTCAGCATCACAGGCAGTTAGAGACATACAAATTAAAAACACACTGAGATTCCATCTTATCTCAGAAATCAAACAATAATAGATTTGAAGAGGCAGGGGACTGGTGATTTTTACACTTGTTGGTGGGAGTGTTAAACTAGTACAACCACTGTAGAAATCAGTATGGAGACTCCTCAGAAAACAAAAACTAGAAATTCCATTTGACTCCACTATTCCTCTTCTAGATATAATCTCAAAAGAGTTAAAGACATCATTTTATTACAGTGATAGGTGCATATTCATCTTTATAGCGGCATAATTCATAATAGCTAGATCTTGGAAATGACCCATATGTCCAGCAACAGATGAAAGATAATGTGCTATTTACACACAATGGAGTAGTTCTCCATCATAAAGAAAGATAAATTTGAATCACTGAAAGCAAAATGGATGTCCCGTGACACTATAATGTTAAGTGAAAAAAATATGACACACAAGCTTAAATACCAATTGTATTATATTCTTTCATAAAGAAATAATGTACAAAAATAAAAGAGTTAAAAATAACGAACAAAGGCTGGGGATTTAGCTCAGTGGTTCCGGTGCCTGTCTTGCAAGCGCAAGGACCCGGGTTCAATTCCGGTAACCACATACAATACTGGGCGTGGAGACTCACGCCCAGCAGCAACCAGTACCACATACCACAGTGCCAGGCGTGGTGGCTCACACCTGTAATCCCAGCACTCGGGAGGCAGAGGCAGGAGGATTGCTGTGATGTGAGTTTGAGGCTGAGCTCAGGGCCAGCCTGAACTACAAAGCGAGACCCTGTGTCAAAAAAAAAAAGAACAAATAAAAAACAATAGAAAGCTGAGTGACAGATCCTCACCAAAGTGGAAAGAGGTCAAAAGATGGAGGGACTGGAGGACGGAAGAGATAAGAGATAGAGAAAAGGAGTTTGGATGTGTTACATACATGTACTGATTCTACAAGGGGTGCAAACGTTATGTATTATAAACGTACAGAGTGGAAGGAGGATGTGATCAGGGGACAGATGGAGGGGTAGGCAGGGAGGGATAGAGAGGATGAAAAAAAAAGAATTAAGACTGGTTATGTGCATGTGCCCACTTCCTTGTTGTTACATCCCAGCAACAAGGAATGTAACATTATGTACTACACACAGGTACGAGTAAAGTAAACTACAATAAAGTTTTAAAAAGTGAAAAGAAGACAACAAAAGAGAGAGACAGAAAAGAAGGGAGGGAAGGAGGAAGGGAAGAAGGAAGGAAAGAAGAAAGCAAGCAAGCTTGTAACTCTGAAAGGCCCCAAAAGCCAGCTTAAAGGAGAAGGTGGAAAAATTAATTTCCTTGACGGAGACCTTGGCCCCCTGGGGTGAGGACTTCCAACACTCTTGCAAATCTGTATTTCCAAGGAGCAACTGAGACTCTGAGTGGGGTCAGTCATGCCTGAAAAAAAAAGGCTGCTGCTAAGTAATATGGACAGTTTCAAGGGACACTGACAACTGGCCAAATGGGTCTGACATTCTCTCTGCGCCTCTCCTCAGGGCCTCCTATTCCTTCTGCAGACTTGTCCTCATTCCCAGCTTCACCCATGGGGAGATCAAAATGGAGCCGCATATGTCTACTCCTCCAGGGCTAATTTCCACCTCAGAAAAGAGGGGCGGCTGAAGTGCTAATTGCTGGTAACCGCTCAATGGGAAGTCCTTATCAAACCTTATTTGCATTTTAATAGAGGTCTTCAGGCCTGGGTAGAGAGATTTATATGGGACTTCTTAGTACAAAATCTAGAAAGATAAATTAGGGCACCCTGGCTTACTGCAGGCTCCTTTGCCTTGCTAGTTGCTTCAGTGTTGTGTTCCCCAGACTTCCGGAAGTCTACTGTTGCCTATGGATCCAAGCACTTTCCCAGCATTTGTCACCCCTTTACAAGCACATCCACGCCACAGGTCATAACCGTTTTGGTTCTGGTAGGGCTTCCCTGTTCTGTCTGTGGCAGGCTCTTCTTGGAGTAGCCACATTTCCTCCTGTGAGTCTATGTATTTTCAGCTTAATTCATAGTTTTGCAAGAGGGTAGAAAAGTCTTTTTTTTCCTCCCTCTTCTATAAAGTTTTAATGCCATGATATCATCATTCCCTGATAAAAGAGTATGGCTTGTGTGCTGGGTCCCTTCTTTTGCGGGGGTCCTTTGTTTCTAGTGATCACTGTAGAAGTGATAGGCAAATCACCCTCTTGTCAGCATTTCTGCAAAGTCTGGCTTCACTCTTACAAAAGAATCCAAGATTTCTAGTCACTTGATTTGGAAATATGCATCCAGCCCAAAGCTACCACTGAGGCATCTCAGAGCTCATAATCATTTTTTCAGACAGACATTCTAGTGGCGAGTCTGTCCTTAAGAAAAGATGATCTCAACCTAGGGTGTGCTTCTGAAATAGAAGATGTCAGCCTGGCTAGAGGACCATCGAGATGCTACAAGGGAGGCAGTGTATAAAAGGGGGGGGGATATGGCGGATGGAGGGAGCAGCGCAGGCCCCCCATACATGAGCTCCTTCATGCCCTCAGGCTGAACAGTGCTTTGTGGATGGGGCTGAACACCTGAGGTCTTCACGGGCAGTGGATGAGTGTTGAGAAGCACACAGTCATGCACTTCGGCTGTTTCTTAGGCCCTCTGCCTGTGAGGAGCAAGACTGTGTCAGCAGCTTATCTGGGGAAGGAATGCTGGGATTCTGAGCCTGAGAAGACACTGCTGGAAAGTAGGACCAGGGTGAAAGCCTCCTCCTGGCTTTTACATGGCTTATACAGCAGGGCACACAGACTCTTGCAGTAACATCCCCAGTATCAGAAAGGGCTGCATCTGATCTCAATGCGGCAAAGAAAGAAGCCAGAACTAGGTGACTGGTGCCCTGGAGTGGAGAGGGGCAGAGACATTAGTTCCATTCTCTAAGGAGCTGACCAATCCATACGTGGGGATAGGAAGCCTGGCGTCACCTGGTGCATCAGAGTATGTCACCAAGAACAGAGGTGTTAGTATAACAGAGGCAGAATACCTCGTCTTGTTTATCTCCAAAGGCAAAACTTTAAGTGAAGTTGATGGAAATTTTTGTAGGTATTGTGAAAAATTACTAAGAAGACAGAAACAAAATCTCACCCTTGGAGGCTGCACCCTTCTGGATTTCTGCTTCCAAGTGACAGTAACT
Organism: Petromus typicus; assembly: GCA_004026965.1. Classification (NCBI taxonomy): domain Eukaryota; kingdom Metazoa; phylum Chordata; class Mammalia; order Rodentia; family Petromuridae; genus Petromus; species Petromus typicus. The sequence continues at coordinate 7,505 of PVIR01037621.1, read as the reverse complement.
CAGACATCTTAAGAGGAAAAAAGTAACTAAATAGCATGAGAACAGTGTGTGGTCCAGGCAAAACTAGATCCATGAGTATAAAATATATTTTCCTGAAATCATTGCTCAGAGTCTACCTTTTGCTCTGTTGGCAGACTCTCTCTCCACTCTTGGGGAGTGAAGAGGACACTCAGCTGTTATAGGATTACAGTCTACTGCTTAAACCATCACAGAGAAAAGGGTGAGATGCCTTCTTAATTATTCCAGCAAAAGCCTAGGCCTTGATCCCAAATGATATACCTGGGTCATGTGCTATTTCTTGGCCAATCACCATGGCCAGAAAGATCCGTGTCCTGATAGGCTAAACTTGAGTCATGACCTCACCCCTGAAGCCTATAGAGGGAAAGAGAGAGACAGCACTTTGAATATCTGGGTTGAGAGAGGAAGGGGTCAGATCTCCAAAAGAGAACAAGTGCCCTCTTACTCAAAGGAGGAATGTTGTGTAGGGGAAAGAAATAGCCACGGAGTCTGTGGCTTTAGAAACCCCTTTCATAAAATTGCACCACAGTTAAATGCTGGATCTCCGAGGACAGATGGGTGGATTCGAGCCCTAACGGCCCATTTGTGTCAGCTTAGCAGATGGTTTGCTTCCTTCTTCCCTAAGCCTCAGCTTTCTCATCAAAACAGGCTTTCCTGTGAGTTTACTGGAAGGCTGAAATGAGGTAAAATTAAATATGCATTCAGTTTTAGATATTAACAGCTCTTCTTCCAACCTCAGTGCCCCCATCTAGACCGAACTGAATGGAGATGAAGATCTCGTCTCTTCTTGACTGTTTCCCCACTCTTCATGTGCAGTGAGCTTGCCTGTGTACAGTTGGCCGGTGCCAACATTTGTTGAGAGAATGAATGAAGATAAAATAAAATTCTGGTGAATTCATACTTTTCAGATGTCATTTTCTAAGCCCTAATACAAGGAATTAACCATTCCTTTCTCTTTGCCTACTTCATTTAAAAAGAATTCATCCCTTTTAGCCAATGAGAGGACCAAAACTGTCCAGTGTCACCCACTTAGTCCAGGGTATGTTGCTAAAAATAAAAAGGTGACCTCAGCAAACCTTCTCATGATGTTGTCATAGAGACCCAGAGAGCTAAACAACCTTCCCACAGCCACACAGCTTTGTGAGCCAAGATCTTCAGTGCACTACTCTTCTTTCTAATGTGTACTCTCACTCTCTAGTTTGGTTGCCTTGTGCTGTTGTGGACAGTGCAATCAGGAATAAAAGGAAGTTCTTGCTCCTCCTCCAGCAGGGAAGGTGCAGTTTCAACAGAAAAAGTCACAGAGACAGAGCAGCCTCAAGTTCCCAATGAGAGGTCACCTGCTTCATCTCATATCTAAAAGCACCATTAGTCTCAGAAGTTTTGGTTCTTCAGGGTCTTTCCAATAGCTCAGCAGGGCTCAAGCCTTCCCCCCCACTCCCAACCACACACAGCAAATACTTCCCCAAGGAGGACGAGCCCAGCATGTCTCATCCCGATTGGAGCATGAATGCTCCAGCCCACAGCGCAACCTCTTCACGCTGTCCCATCTGCCCACCTCAGTCTGAACAGAGACGCACCAGCAGATATCCAGCCAGTCTTACCCCTTCCCTGGCTCCTCCTGAACCCAATTTCTCAAAGCCCATTCAGATCTATTAAAACTGAATCTGCCATGTACACTCTTCCCCTTGTTGGAGACCAGAAAAACATGTTTTCCTGATTCATTTACTTATCCAACAAACATTTCAGCAGCTGCTATGTCAGGCACCAAGCACACAAACATAAATGAATGGTGAAGAATGGATTTTCTGGCTAAGGTGACCATGTGTAATCCATTTATAGCATTTGTTCCAAAATCCTCACAGCAGACCTTTCTCATCTACCAGTCTCTCCCCTACCACACTTACACCACCAGTATTTAATCTGACCCAAAATGATGCTTTGTATAGTATGTCATTAATAGCTTTTTAATTTAGGGGAAGGGTTCTTTCAAGGTAAACTTGAACTGTTGACTTTTTCTAAGAAAAAAGTTAGACCTGCAGGCAGGTTTGGGCTGCTGTCTACTATGGCTAAGCAGGAAGTTAAAGGTGATATGTTCACTGCTTTCTCAGTCCCAGCAGGAAAGTCTGCATCTGACTTCAAAGTGTACAAGATGTATTGATGTGATACAGAAGCAAAGCATATATGATTCCTTCAAGCTCTCTTTTGCAGGAGCTCAGAACAATTTTCTCCAGGACTCAGATGCACAGCAAGATCACCAAATAATCCACCTGGCTGTGCATGAATCATGGTCCTGAGACTCACATTTGTAATGAACTCATTCATTTTGCAAGTATAATATCCCTAACATGTTAGTGTTAGTCTTCTGGAATATTCCTGAGCACTTTCTTTGCAAAGCATAATAACAGTATCTTTAGTTTATAAAAAGAGTCATTTTGGCTTCTTATTTATCCACATGAAGAAACTGAGGCCCAGAATTATTTGCTCATGAGCACATAGCTAATTAGTGCGCAAACCAAGACTCTTAAGTCCAAATTGAGAATTACACTTGAAGCACACCATTAAACAACTGTCTTCCTTGAAATTTTACATCATAGTCTACCAGTTTTTAACGGGCTGTTATGTAGCAAGTGCATTATATATTTTCTTCCTTTTAATCCTCATGTCAAACCTCCAACATAGGGGTCATGACTGGATGTTTTTAAACTATTTAAACAATGCCATTATATAGTGTTTACAGTGCTTCCTACTGAGTACTGAGTACTCCCATTTCCACAAAACTTTTGAAAGATACCATTTCCTTGTATCACAGGAAGAAGACCTGGGCCCTGAAGGATGAAGCAGCTTGCTAAGGTCACATAGCTGGGAAGTAACTGGGGCTGCACCCAGCCCCTGGAAGCCTGTGTGCTCCATATTTGGGTGGCCATCTATGTCATTTCTGCCCAAGGCAACATAATGAAAGTCTCTGCCAAGAATCCAACAGATACCACACAACACCTCACAGCATTTGTCAGTAATTTCAATGGATGTACAGCTGGTAAGTCTGCTATTTCTCCCAGGAAGGGCTGAGATTTTTGGCACACACTAGGTGAGGTGACCTGGCATTAGGGCCTGGCTGAGCTTTGCCTCCTCAGATTTACAAAGTTAACCTTAATCTTTAGTTTAGGAGGGATTCATGTTCTTAAAAATAAATTCATACTATGCATGTCACAAAATCATATCCTATAATTATATTATACCATTTATCGAGGATATGTCACATATGATGTTTTATATATTGTCTCATCTATTACTGCGATAGACCGACCTGCATAAGAGAAGCTCATTTTCTACTCAGAGCCCATTCTTCTGTTGAATCATGTGCTTAAGATTTCGTGGTGACTGCTGCAGAACAAGATGAGGCCCTGTCTCATTCTGCAATGATCGCTGAATATTCCATCTGAGGGGTCGTTGCCATAAAAATTACTTGGCTGAAAGTTATTTTTCGTTATATATAAGTTACTGTCTTAGCCTAGTCAGGCTGTTCTAATAAAATACTACCAACAGAACTGCTCCTGAACAACAGAAATTTATTTCTCACAACTGTGTAAACTGGGAAGTTCAAGGCCAAGGCCTTGGCAGGCTCGGGGTCAGTAAGAGCCTGCTTCCTGGGCCTTCACAAGGCATAAAGCGCGAGGGAACTCGCTGAGTCTATTTTATTTGTGCTTTAATCCCTTTCTGAATGAATGTCCTACGTTTTTGTCAAGTATATCAAGATAGGAGAAAAGCTAAAGCTAAAATTCTGGGCTGTTAGACATGGGGAAAAGTGCAGACAGGATGTGAAAGACAGACACAGAGAGTCCCAAATTCTGACTTAGTACAATCACCAATAGCAGTCTAAACATTAGTAATTTCTGGGAGGTTTTCCAAGATTGATCTCCTCCATTGCATACCGATTCTTCCATCTAATCTCGTTACTTTGCGATGATTCATTTTACTTCAAAAAGTTACACACCATTTTCCTCCACAGCTGTGTCAACATACACACACTCAAACAATGTTAGCCCCATCAAAAAATTATGTATACAAACAGACTGGGGTCAGGGATAGATCCAATCAACCAAAAGTTGTTTAAAACTGTATTCATCTGTGGAAAAAATAGTTCTCTCAAACTATACTCAAAATTAAGACACAGGAAGATGAATCATTTAAACAGTAAAACAAGACAAAACAAAAACTATAAATACACCACAGCGGGTATTTCAACTTAAAATGTCAGCAAGTCCTCTCCCCTCAGAAACAAAATTATAAAATTATTTTTTTAAAAAACTATTTTAGGACAGCAAAACAACAGTAAACCAAATATAAGCAAAGAGTAAACCAAAACGTGTTTATTCATGAGAAACAATTCAAACTTCAATAAATGAAGCAAGAATCAGGCTTGTTGGCAGTGAGCTCTGATTGCCCAGCCCAGCCCAGCTGGCAAGAACAGGCAGTTTTCCTACCGGGGCAGAGTTGGCTAAGAAAATCAACAGCTTTGCAGCCAGAGGGGCAGAGTTTATTGGAGGCAGAGAGTAAAAGCTCTTGTCCACTTAAGCAGCAAAGTTACTACAGAAAGGATAGAGAAAACTTGTAGCTCTGATTCCACTTGGGGCAGCTGGACACCAGCCAGGAGCATATGTGGAGATGGCACAGAGAAAGCTTGGAAGGGCTAGCTAAGGCCTCCGCACATCCTTGCCTACTGGGGAAACCACACATATGTGCATGGAAGACTCAAGAGAGCCTGATGTGAAGCGAAGCCAAAGCAGCCTTGAGAAATGGCAGAACACTGAATGCGCTCCCAGCTCATGCTCCATCCGCCGGCAGAGGGTGGAAACCTTACACACCGAAGGCAATTAAACAAAGCCCTAATCATTGTTTGATCACTAAACTATGCAGTCACAGAAATGACTCCTACAAATTTATGCTAAAATAAGTATAAAAGACAGAGCAGAGACATAAGTGACCACATCCTGACAAGGAGACATATTCTGCAGTTTACATACAGGAAACTTACAGAAAGAAAGAATAGAGAAAACCTCAGGGTGATAATTAGAATCAAGAGTTGCAACAATGTATTATCCAAAGTGTCAGTGTTCAACAAAAATGATAAAATCCACAAAGCAATATAGAAAATTGTGACATATTCAGGAGTAATAGCAGTCAACAGAAACTAATTCTGACTGCATTCCAATATTGGAAGAACCAGACAATAGCATCAAAACAGCTATTATAAGTATGTATTGATGATTAAAAGAAACTGTGTTAAAAGAAAATATGAGGACAACAGTTTTAACTAGGGAATCTCAATATGAACTATAAAAAGAGCCAACTGAAAACCAGCACTGTAAAGTATAACAAAGTGAGAATGGGCTTAAGAGTAGATGTATGGTAACAGAAAAAGAAACTGTAAATTTGAAGATAGGTCAATAACAATTACCCCTTCTAAAGAATACAGAGTAAAAGGATTAAAGATGAACAGAGCCTAAAAGACCTATGGGGAAAAAGTCAGACACACCGACTTATACATAATGTGAGTCCAGGAGAAGAGAGAAAATAAGGGGTAGAAAAATATCTGAAGAGAAGCGCCTACAGGTGCTACTAAATGTGTAGAAAACAAGCCACAGGCTCAAGAAGCCCAGCAGATCTAAACAGGAAAAACACAAGTTTACATCTCTTTGTTAAATTGCAAAAAGTCCAAAATCCAGAGGAAAATATTGAATGCAGAAAGAGAAGAATAACTGCCACGAATAATAAAGCAACATTTAACAGTGAGTTTCCATCCACAACAGTGCAGGGCAGAAGACAATGGAATGACATATCAGAGGGTTAGAGAAAAGTGGAACCAAGATACTCAGCAACCTTCCTTTCAAAAAATGACACAGATGAAGCCATTCAAAGATGAACCAAGACAGTCTGTAGCAAGCAGAATGTCCCCTAAGAAGCACTTAAGGAAGACTTACAGGCTGAAAGAAAATGATTCCTGACCGTGCCACAAATGCACAGAAAGAAATGAAGAGTTAGCATGGGAGATGACAGATAGGTAGTAAACGTAAAAGACTGTATAAAGAGGTATTTTTGTATTTTTTATAATGTAGATTTGTTGTACAAAGTGATTGCACAAAGTAATAATTATAACACTATTTTGTGGAATTTGTATGATACATGTGTACAGTTACAACCTATAATCTAGAGAAGATGTGATAAAATGGAACAGCACTGGAACAAAGTCACTATATTTTATCAAAATTGTCAAAACAAAACTGAAGTAGATTATGATTAAGACATATATTGTAATCCTTACAGTAACCATTAAAGAACTAAATTCTAAAATAGTTCATAAAGTAACTTAGAAATTAAAATGGCATACTAAATGGAGACTTTTTTAATATAAGAAAGGCAATGACAGAGGAACAATAGGGAAAAAAGATACAAGACAAACAGAAACAAATAGCATAACAGTAGATATAAATCCAGCCATATCAAAAAGATCCATCATTATCAAACATCTTTATGAAGTTCCAGCTATTTACTATCTCCAAGAAAAACATTTAGAATTGAAAGACACAAATAGATAGAAAATAAAAGAATGGGGAAAATGCATACCATGCAAATAGTTCCCACAAGAGATCAGGAGTGTTGTCAGAAGCAGTAGATAGAATTCAAAACAAGAGTTATTACTAGGGAGAGAGAGTGGTATTTCACAGTAGTAGAGGTATCAGAACATGAGAAAGATGCAGGAATTATAAACGTAGGCATTTAGTAGAAAATACATGCAGCAAACATTGACAGATATGAATTCAAATGTCTTGTTTTCAATAATCAACAGATTTTCTAGACAGAGAGTTATTAAGAATGCAGAAACTTGTGCAGCTACCACCAACCTTACTTCTAATGTACATAGACTGTTTTTTTCTACAAAGGCAGAGTACACAACATGCTCCAGTCCTCATGGAACATTTTCTGGGATAGCCTTTATGCTACATCATAAGACGTCTCAATAAACTTTGAAAAACTGAACTTATATGAATATGTTCTCCAACTATGATGAAATTAAACAGGAAATCAATGATAGATACTGAAAGACATACTACTAAATAATTATGAGTCAGAGAAGAAATCTTAAGGTTAAGAGGAAAATATTTCAAACTGAATGAATGCAAAACCATGCATACTGAAAGTTAAGAGTACAGTTATTATAATGGTTTGGGGGAAATTCAAGATTTTATTAAATATTTAATTTAAAAGAAAGATTTGTAATCAATAATATAGGCTTGCATTTCAAGAAGGTAGAAAAAGCAAATAAAACACAAAGCAAATAAATGGAAGGTAACAATAAAGATCAGAATAGAAATAAATAAAATAAAATAGAGGCAAAATTACCTAAGTAAAAAGTTGATTCTTATCATAATGTATTTATAAAATGTATTGATAAAATCAATTTTTTAAAAAATTGATTCTTTTAAAAACAC
>PVIR01037620.1:0-15016 GCA_004026965.1 Petromus typicus | reverse complement strand
GGCTGTTTGTGTGTTTCCCCAGGACCAGGAAACGCCCATTTGGGTTCCAGAGCGATTGGTTCGTGTGGGACCTCGAAAAAAGAACCGAGAAGATGAAGACACACGCGTGGATACACCTCGTACACACAGTGGTCCTGCTCCCACGCCTGGTATGGACTGACACACTTCATTGGGCTTGGGCAAGAGATCCCCCGATTCTACAAACAGTAGGTATTAAGGCACCTTTTTACCCCTCTATATTCTCCTTTCTCAGGACAGCAGACAGGGAAGCCTGGGGCGCCAGTAGACGCTGCCGAGTCTTCGACTCGGGTAGTGTTAAGTCTAAACGATACCCTGTGTTTCACAAGAGGAGATCATAATAACACAACACTGTGCCTTCTCCTTGTGCCCCACGTGCTTGCCATGCCCCCACCTAAGTACGGTTGGCCAGGGATGCCAGGCTGGGGCATCTGATCTACTCTGGTATGCTTGGTCCAATATAATGGGCAATTCTTCTAACTGGTCCAGTACAGTCAGGTGGAATAGCTTTACCAACAATAATGGATCCCCCTACATGGTACCCCCATTGTTTCCTTGTCCTATGGAACGGCTCAGTGCCGTCAGAGGGATTGCTTAACTGCTCTGTAGAAAATTGTTCCCTTAGGGCTTGCTGGAATAAGTCAGACAACACGGTCCTGGTTCGTGTGCCAGCCCAGCTCCCTGTTCCTGTAAGAAGAGCCTAACATCGCTGTGTATCCATATGTGGAGACCAAAAGAGACTTTAGACTTACGACAGCCAGTGCGGCGGGCTTTGCTATCACGCAGACTACGCTAACCGCCTTCCTTCAAGAACTAATAGACATTCTGTGGGCACGATACAATCTAGACTGTGATGTCACCTTTTGTCACGCGTGTATCCAAGCGTCACGCGGGCTATACGACATCATATGCGGGCCATGGGACAAACAGTTTATAAATCTCACTGTACATCTGTAACGTCAACAAGACGCGTGCGCCCGCGGTTCCTGCGTAAAATGTTTAAATCCTGGGTGGGTACAGCTTCATTAGCTATAATCTTCCTGATGGTCATATGTATTACAGCTATCGCCATACGCTGGTATTGTACGCGACCGTAATTTGGTGCTTGCCATACAAGCCATCGAAGCAGGCCAGTCTCCTCAGGTGCGGCTCTCTATGCTGGACCGGTAGTCAAAGACGGGTAAGGATGGCTGCTTCCCATGACCAACCTAAGACAGGCACATGAGCACGCCTCTCATGTAGCCCATGACGGGTAAGACATGGGAAAGACAGTCACCACCTAAGACAGGCACGGTCCCGAGAGCATCTTCTAAAACAAAAAGGGGGAGATGTGGCGAGCCGATCTAAGATGGCGTAAGGAGCGTAAGTCTCTGCCTCGAGAAAGGCGAGCCAATCAAAGATGGCGTAAGGGGCGTAAGTCTCCGCCTCAGAGAAAAAACAAGCTGTTTCCTTGACCATATTTGGAAGAGTAGGCGGTGTTGGGGGGGCGTGCCGAACCAGGGTATATATGGGAGCTAACGCGGAAATAAAGAAGAATTTTTAGGCTTACACCTCCAGCAGTGTGTTGTGTTCTTCCTTGCGGGACAAGAGGGACACGACAGAATGGGACTGGTCACGCTGAGAACAGAGATGTGGTCGACATGTTTCCATCCTTCGGTTGTACCCCCATAATGCAGTTATCCTTCACATAAGTCCATGCTCTGTTGCTGCATATGCAGTCCCGCACACTGGATGAGGTTTTTTAAAAGAGTGCATTTTGGAGCATGGTTCTGCAAGTCCACCCTTGGAGATGTCTTCTTGCTGGAAGAGGCTCTAGGCCACACCGAGCATCACAGGGGGAGAGTCCAGGAATTCACAGCCCGAGCTGCCTGTGTGATCTCCTGCCTTTCAGCCAACAGAACTCAGTCACCCAGGATCCCCACTCATGACATCATCTCATCTAGATCAATTCAGAGGCTCCACCGTCCACACTGGAGCTGAGTTCAGTTTCCGGTCTTCCAGTTCCCTGGCACAATGACTGCACTCCAGGATGAGCTGTGGAGGCAGAAGATATTCCAGCCATAGACCCTCCTGAGAGTCCTGTGTGCAACCTTTGGAATATCTCTATGGTCTGTGGCAGACTATCATCCTTTTCTCCATCAGTGTGGCACTTGTTATTGGTTGCTACCCTCTTGCTTTATAGCTTACTACTTTCTACAAATTCCTCACTATTCAGGATTCCCAGCACCTTCACTCTTTCTACTCCACATAAGCTTTGGCTTTCACAGTGCTGCACCGAATGTATTTTCCTTTTCATGTTGACTTCATTGGAATTTTTCAGGAGTGCAGAGGTGAATGTATGTTTTTAGTCAAGTATAAACTATCTGTTTTATTGTTGACATCATCTCCCTGATCTCTTTAGAACCAAAGAAAACTATATTATTTATTAAGGATGTTCCACAGCCACTGATGAAAGGTAAATCGCTTTAACTATAGCAATGGTAGAAATATGTTGTTTTATACACTTATTTGATATTTGAGGGTAGTATCAGTCCCTCAGGAACAAACTCTGGTATATTATTTTGTGTCTTTGTCTTAAAGATTCCTTTTGCTAAAAATGCTTTAAACCCCTCCACACCTGTCATCTTAGTGAAGCGCTTCAAGAATAGCTTTAGTGACCATGACTTACAAGTAATTCTGTCAGTTTAGCAAAGGAAAGTCTTTCTTCACAGCCTGGGAGATAACTTTGATTTGTGTGGTTGTGTCACACAATGTTCAAATGCTCCTTTTTTTCCCTGTTTAAATCCAGAACCAAAAAAATGTGAAGATTCAGACACTACTTAAAGTGCTTTATTAATGGCTCCAGGAAGCTGATATCCGACTTTATGTGATCTCTAACCTGAAAGAAAGAAATTTTCCCAGACTGGAGACTAAAGTAGACTGTGACAACAGAGTAGGGGAGGGGTTTTAGGTGGAAACCACTGTCTGCTTACAGCAGCGGAGGGTGCTAGTCTACCAGAGACTAGACGAAATCTAGAGGGGGAATTTCTGTACAGGATCATTTAAAAATGAACCCTTCCTCTCACTGTCTATCTTCAAGAGAAGGAAAGAAAATCTCATGTAAAAGTGGAAGAGATATCCCTCCCAAGAGTTGTACAAATCTCACCATAAAGTAGAACTAATAGGAAATAAGCAAGGCAATATAATCCCTCCAGAAGTACCTCACTTTCTAGGAACTGACTGCAAAGACAATAATGTGGAGAAAACACTGAATGAAGAATTGTGAGGAATGATTTTTAGTTATCAGTGAATTCTAACATGATGCAGAGAAACTATTGAATGCATTAAGGAACACATTCAGGCTGTGAGTGAAAAATTGAATAAACAGAGATTTTGAAAAAGAATTCAAGTGGAAATCTTGGAAAAATAAACCCTCATTTAAGGACTTCCTGAAAAGGCTGATTGTCTTATATCCAGATGCACAAGCTGAGAAGGAGCTGTAAGTAAGCCAAAGAAGAAGCACTGCTTTAATAAATAGTTCAACAGTGTGTTTTGTATAAGAAAGCTTCCAACATCAGTCAGTGCCCAAAGAAACTAACATCAGATTATGCTGGTGTGATCAGTATCAGTAAGACTGCACCACATCTCCAGCCCTATCCCTGGACAGCCATTGGTTACTCACTCCTTGGGGTGAGAGGAACAGAATAAGTAGTGAATCAGGGAACCCAATCTCTACTGCAGATGGAAGACATCTAAAGTTTAAATGCTTGAAATAGTATGTGGTACTTGTTACTTGATGAGGGAATATTAAGACATTAAGTAATCAAAGAACATCTTAATAGACACTGTTAGAGAGTATCCATGAAGGTATGAGGGGCTTCTTTGCATTTTTTAAGGCAAAGAGAAAGAAATATGTGTTGCTGCATAGGAGCAATTTCATATGATCTCTGTGGTGCAATTCTTCAAAGAAAGATTATTACAGGGGAAAATCCAGCCTTGTTTAGATTGGTCTGCTTTAGCTGATGGGGATTGGTCTAGATCTTGCTCTGTCGAGCAGTTTCATAGACAATTTCAAAAGCAATGCTAATCCAGAGACCATAAGTCTCAGTCCCGCTCTGTCCTTCTCTCACAGCTCTGAATTTCTGCTGTGTTGGTGAATGCTCCACCAGTCACATTAGTTCAGGAATTTGACATTTTATCATTTTTGTAACATTAAAAACCTAGATGTGAAAGAAGAAAATAAAGGTCTCTCCTGCAGTCGTATTAAAACTGAGTTCTTTGGGTCAGCTGCATCCCTAGGTGAGCAGGAAACTTGTTGTAAATGTAGATTGGGAGATACATTGAATAAAAAACAGGCACTGGGAACCAGTAACCTGTGTTTTAACGAGTTCACCAAATGATTCTGATACATGGTAAAGCTGGAGTACCACAGATGTTCAACAGAACCTCATTTTATTAAGCAGAGTTACAACTTCAATATTTTTTAAAAATTTGCACTTTTTAATACTAGAGGATATTTCTTGGAACAGAATGAATCATTTGGGAAAACTCTACTGCATATGATTCTTTTCTCATTTTGGATGATGTTATTAAAATACCACTTGCTTTCCTGGAATACAGATTGTCTGAAACATGTTGCTTAAACAGAGGTGAGTTTTTAACCATCTGAATTGCCTCTCAAGTATTTCCTAGTGATTCATATTTCCTGCAATCAGATTGATCTTGTTTTGGGTCCTGCTTTTATCTAGTAGTACTTATCCGATCTTGAGTAAATCGTTTAGGATTTCTAAACATCAGCGTCATCAATTTTTGATGTTGTGATACCATTAAAGGTCTAACCTTATACGGAAGCATTTGTAACTACTACACTGTATGTGTAATGTAAGTAGAGTGCACCATTTAATATTTGGTACTTATATCAGCCTCTACCATGGGGTGCTTATCAGACCTATGACAGACATATTCTCCACATGGGTTTCCCTGCACCTCACATATCCTACTCTATTTTCAGAAAGAAAAATAAGTTGCTGCAGACCTCCCACAAGCCAAAAATCAAGAAGCCCAGATATTTTAGTACTGTATTCATCTCCAAAGTCATGACCTTCTTAGTGTTTCTTAGAACTCATGACGTTCTTGAGTGGAAAATCAATCCAGTTTGGGGAGTTGGGATACTTTTTATTATTTTGTCACAGAGTAATAACAAGCTTCAGGAGACAGGCCACTTTCTGGCCTTTGCTGTCAGCTGTGGGGCTGGGCTGCACCTTGTTAGGCTGTGGAAACAAGCCTACCTTCAACTTTTTTTTTGCTTCAGATCATCAATTTTTCAAATAATAATTTTCACCTAACAAAACAGTTTCACAACATTAATGCATCCTAAACTGAGTTATTACCTCTTAGTTTACTCCTACAATATCTTTTACATTTGCTAGTAAGTGGACCTGGTAAGTAACTTTCTGAAGGCAAAGGGAATATTTGGCCTTGCCCTCATTTGTGTGGAAAAAAAATAATGGGTTTCAAATTTGAAATGAATCTGTCAGCCCCATTAAGGTTGAAAACAGAGCCAGCTGGCATAGAAGAGTTGTTCATAATGATGACTGGTAGGATCATGATGAAATCTAGCTGTGCTTCAAGCGACTTATGTGATGATGGAGATGTCCCTTACTGTCTCTAAGTCATCAGGGTATCAGTGACAAAGCACACAGTGCCTCCTTAGTATGGTTGGAGAGTCACATGGGAAATCGGAAGCAGAACATGCAGTTTGTGTCTGATAGAAAGAAAGACTGGACTTCTAGGTGTTGCATCAGGTTTTTTGGAGAAGGATACTCCAGGAGAGACTTAGAAGAGCAGGAGACAACCTGGAGGATGAATGTGTGAAGGACAAAGGAAAGGAGCACATGCGACAGGGAGAGCTGTGACCTCAGTGCTGAGGAAGAGAGGATCTAGGAAGGCTGTGAAAGTTCGAAAAAGGCTTGGTCGAGCTGATGGGAGGCTGCAAGCCAGAAGTGTCCTTTTGGAGAGTGGTCCGTTCCACAGGCATGGACTGGGACTAACCCTTGCAGTCCTTTGTCGCAGGCAGGAACAGGCAAAGGAAACCCGATGTGAACACAGAGGTGCTGATTGTTCCAAAGCGGAGGCAACTGTGATTGTTAGTCAACTACATTTCCTATAGGGTGAGATCTGAGACAGCTATTTCCACTGTTCCCAGAATTGTTTTGTTATTTATGATAGGTCAGAGCTATTTCAAATAATTGTGCAGCCTAAGCCTTGTACAAGAGAAATGGTCAAGGGGCAGAGAAGCCTGAAGTCCAACTCCTGCTCCTGTTGCTAAGCTTATATCCCTGTCTAATTCACATAGAGGTGTCTCTGTATTGAGGTCTCTGGCTGAGTCCCCGATGCTCTAAGACTGTTTCAGGACAGAGTCTGTATGCGTGCATGCATATGTATGTGCCTGGGAGCATTGGGGGGAAGGCTCCAACGAGAAGCCACTGGGAATTTATACTGTTAACTGGGAGGCCAATTAGCATAGTGTTAACTCCCTCTCTGGAGGAAGGGGCAGGCTATGGAGGATCCCTTATGACCAAAAATGTGAGTTTTGGTAATTAATCATTTGAATATGAGGCTGTCTCTTTTATTGAAAGCAGTCAAACTCATCACCTAGTGAGAAGGGTAAAGTTCTAAAGACTTCATTTATCTCTGATCCTTTGTACTCAGCAGTGTTTGTGAAAATTGCCTATCAAGTGAAATGCAGGGGGGAAAGGCACAGGGAACGTTCCCGAGGAAAACGTTGCTTTAACTCTAGGCATGATTCCCCATTTATTATTAGAAAGAACTACATCAAATATTTTTGCACTGGAAACAATGATTAAAAGCATCTTTTCATTTGATTCTAAAAGGCGAAAAAGGAATGTAAGCTATTATGGGGGAAAAAAAATGACGAGTTCCAAGCTGCCTAACCCTCAAGAAATGAATGACATGGCATGTGACAGTGTGACTCAGAGCAGGAACTGTTTTATGTTTTTTGTTTTGTTTTGGTTTTTTTCCTGGTTTTTGTGGGCAACAGACAAGGGTGGCAGGTGCGTCTATGATGTGCCCACATCATGGTTATGAATTAGTTAACAGCCTACATAATCTTCATGTGCTGCTGCTAAGATTTCAGGTATTTTAAATCTAAATGAAGGCACTTTGCTTATCCTGTGTAAATGGAACTTACAAACAGAACTGCAATTTCATTTAATAGCTATAAACCATTACTCTAATGGTTTGACAAATACCTATGAGGATAGACTGCAATATTTCATCCAAGAAAGGACTGAATATTAAATAAATGTAACCTCCCAATGGGTTCTACTTTAACCCCCTACTAATTTTGGAGGGTGGATTTAAAAGCTGAAAGCATTTTAGAGTAAATGTTACGGGATGGATGCAGTGAGTTCTTTGGTGCAGATTAGCACTTTATCCCGGTAATCACAAATCCTTTTTTCATCTTCCATTATCACTTCAAACTCATCATTGTAAAGTGCAGAACTTAACTCGGAAGTTGGGAACGCCATGGTTTCACGTCTGACATCCTGTAGGGAGATTTAAGCAATTAACTAATTTCTGTGTTGCTTGCTCATGCTTATTTATTTATTTATTTTTTCTTTTTGGAAAGATAAGACTAATGCTAAATATTTATGGATCCCGTCTTGGTTGACATCAATGAAGTCAAAAGCACACACCCCCATAAAATAAAAAGATAAATCATTATTCTGGAGTTACCGAATATTAGCAAGGGCATCATCTCTAGATTCAAATAAAAAAGTGTCATCGAGGGACTTTAAAATAAGTGGGCTGCTTGAATTCAAAGGTTGTATCAAACTAGAAAAATGACTCCATAATTATCTTCTGTAATTAAAGATACTTTTGATTTTGGCTGATTATAGAGTGGGATAAATAGGACAATGCCCCCAGGACAGATGTGTTCAACAAAATTTTGGATGAGAGAAGAGACACTTTTCATGATAACCATAATAAAGATTCACTTTGGTTTGATTCCAATTTTTCCTAGATATACATTTCTTATATGTACTACAAATAAACATTTATTTGATGATGGAAGCTGCAAAGTCAATCATGTTGGTAACGGACTTAGCAAAGTAATAGTAGCTACAAAACCTTTAATTATAACTGGCTTTAAAAAAAACTCTAAAACTGCTTATAATGGCTACTTCCATTCTGTAGTTTTATTTTATGTTTGACAAGGTAAAAAAAATGTGCTGAAAGCTTCTGATTACTCGATAGCAATTTCCAGAAAACCAATCAAAAGACAATTTGGACTTTCAGAAAAGTGTGACTTATCAATGTATCCAATAGAGTTTTCCTGTGTTTTCTTTTTAGTTAATTGGATGGTAGTTAAAAATCGTTTCACAGGACTACAGATTTTCAAAAAACTAATAAACAAGACCAATAACCAGTCCAGAGACAGGTCCTCTACTGTCAGAAACATTGCCTTCATTGCAACACCTCCCTGTTCATGTTCTGAGACTTTTCTTGGTTTCTAAATTCTCTTACTACATCCAGCAACTGCTTGAGAAGATTTTTTCTCAACAACAAAGCGGGTAGATGGTGCAGATGAAAAAAATAACATCCCCATGAGTTTTCTAAGTTGTATAACATTTCCTTAAACAACAGCAAAAGGATACATATACCTCTAATGAGCTAACTGGAAGCAGAGGTGAGTCGCCTTCATGACATAGTGGGGATCAAAAAGAAATGAATACACGGACCATGAGCTTCTATGGGCTCACCTTCTGGCCCTTGTCAGTCACACATCACAACAGTCTGCAATGGGGGCGGCACAGACAGTCAGAGAGCCTATCCACGGACATGGCTGTAAGGTGTCGCCAGAGTTTTTGTCTCACAGAAGCCTTTGAGACTGGAGGACACATGCACACTCACATGTGCAAACACACACGTATGTATGAGCACATACACATGGAAGTGAGAGAAGTGGCGTCAGAGAGTGTTTTCTTCCGTTTGGGGAATGGGCCAGCTGTAAGCGAATGGCCTTTTTATTACAGGATCCGTAGGTGTGATTCCCAATGGTAAGATTTTGGAGGGACATTCATGTGACACCTGCAGTTTGGATTAGTTCTACGTTGAGAGTAGAATAAAAAGGAAAGGAAGAAAGGAAAGGCAGTCGCTACTATAGTGAAACTTGCTTTTCTTGGGAAGATGTTGAAGGCAGAAGTGTACAACTGCTTACCTTTCAATATTCCATTTACAGGAACATCCTTTCATTGATCTCTGTCTGTACATCCTGCAGGTGTGTGGTGCTAATTTGATTCTGGAGATATAGATCCCACGGTGTTTTTCAACACTTATGTTTGCCATTGAGGTTCTTTGTAATGGTTTATTTTGACTTCTTGTGTGGCAAACTCACAACTGCCATTGTAGATAGAATTCTATACAAATCCCAAACAAAATGAAACATAAAAACTTCCTCTAGTGAAAGCTGAAGTCCAAGTACCTTTGATGGAATTTTATTTCATAGCAGAAATATCTTTTGTCCTGACATGTATGGACATAGGAATAATCACCAAAAGTTTTATAGACAAATACATGGTCACACAATCTTACTCCATTTATTGTACTTGAAATAAAATAGAATTTTCACATTGATATGCATCACTAACACTTCAAATGTGAGGGACTTATTGAAATTAAGATAATTTTTTGTTTATTCAAGTGTAAAGGCAATTTTGATGTATGAATTTTTTCAAGTCTGTGTAATATTAACAGTTTTGAGCTTATCCTGCATGTTACTTTAAGGGAACACTCATGTTTCTGCTCATTGCCTTCTCAGCAAGGCACCCACATTTCCACTTTCCAGATGTAGTAGTTGAGGCTTAGAGAATTTTAATCCCTCACCCAGTCAGGATAGAACACCCTGCTTTCCTGTTGGCTCCATTTTTATTAAAAATAGTTTGGAATGTTTTTAAGTTATGCTATGCCATGGTATGTCATGGAATGTTGTGTCTTAAGTTATGATATGTCATGGTATGTCATGTTTTAAGTTATGGTGTGTCATGTCATGTCATGTATATCATGTTTTAAGTTATAGTATGTCATGGTATGTTATGTTTAAGTTATGGTATATCCTGTTCTAAGTTATGGTGTGTCATGGTGTGTCATGTTTAAGTTATGTTATGTCATGGTATGTCATGTTTAAGTTATGTTATGTCATGGTGTGTCATGTTTTAAGTTATGATATGTCATGGCATGCCATGGAATGTCATGATATGTCATGTTTTAAGTCATGGTATGTCATGGTTTCGCCTTTCACTGGGCTGTTCACACAGGTGTGACTCCCTGGGTTTATATTCTATTTACGTGGTACTGGAATGTCATACTCACAAAGTGCTTTTATGACCTGAGTGCTTTGCTTTTTGATTTGACTTTAGGAACATATTTAAATAAGAAAAAAGAAATGAAACTTTACATATCATTTATGGAGGATTTAATAAGCTATCATACATACATATCATACATGTGTATGAAATAGTAACTAAAATACCTTCCAAGTCGGAGTCAGATCCTCTTCCTGTTCTGTCTGAAAAGTTTCAATCAGCAGTTTGCGACGGAGGGTAGAGACAATTGGCTCATCCTGAGATACTGCTGATAGAGGACTGGTGGAAACCATGAGTTTATTTACAGATGTCCAAGGAAAGTCTTGATGTTTAAGAGGTTTAGTGGTATTAATAGATATACATATATTTTAAAGACGTATTTTTCTATTTTTCTATTCAAGTACATTCCAGTCTTTCCCAGAACGGTCCCCAAAGAAGATGTAACTGTGTACAGTCTGCCTTCCCCTCCCATGGACCTTTCTTGGATATTCTCAACCCCACTAGCGTTCCCTAAGGATCGGTGGACCTTAAAACTCTTCTAATCTCCTTAGCTGAGAACCAAAAGATGCAGGTTGGAAAGCTCTGACTCTTATAAAGGGGGTTGATTTTCTGAAGAGCAGGTCAGAGTGTCTAAATGACAGCCTGAAACTTTTCAGGTCCATCTTTGTAGAGTCATCACTCAAAATTACTCAGATGATTCCACTCGCTCCCCTCCCCCCACCATTTCTCTTCTATTACTAGTGCTCCTTTATCTCAAGGCAGGAGATCTGTCTGTAGTAGAAACTCTTGGTGCTCTGCTTAGGTAGAGAATCCTGTGGACTCTTTTCTGAGATGAGAAAGATAAATCTCATGTTTTTCTGTTTTTTATAGGATAGCTACAGCCTAGTTTTAATTGGACTGCTTTTAATTAAACAATAAGATTTCCCATCTCAGAATTTATCTCTTATCCATTTACTTACTTTTGTGGTACTGTAGACTGAATTCAGGACTTTTGCACTGAGCTATAGTCACACATATCCCTTTTAACTTTATTTTTTTAAAATTTGAGAGAAAGTCTTACTAAATTCCCCAGGCTAGACTCACACTTGTGATTCTCCTGATTTAGGCTCTGACAGTGCTGGAATCATGGGCTCCATCTCAGTATTTAGTCATGTGGTTGTTTTTCATAGAGCAATGCAATACAAAGAACAGAAAGAAACTTTATTCCTAATCTTATTTATATTTGGTATTTTTAACTTACATTGGTAATAAGGGACTGTGGAGTCAGCTAATGGAATTGTGGCAGAAAAGTTGGAATAATGAAGTTGGAAATAGTACTTTTTCTTTCTTTGTGTCTTTGTTATTTATTTAATGAACAATTATTTTTAGGATTGGAAATAACTTTTCTTCTGTATCTACTAAGTATCTACATTTACTATGGGAAACCTATAGTAAATCATAAAGAATTAAATTGTCTATCCATTGTGTCACTGTGTTACCAATTATAACTTAAAATGTGTGATGATATGGTATATAGATTTCCTATAAAATTTAAAAATTATCTATAGAATATTGGATTCCTTAGTGATGGACTTTCTTGGGCCAAGTATATAGCATATCAGTAGAGTGTTCCTAGTACGCACAAAGCTCTGAGTTTGATTCCTAGCAATACACACACACACACACACACACACTATATTTTCCTGTTTTGATTTTTATTTTCTTTCTCCTCTTTGCTCTCTTCTAATATTCTGATCCTTTAAGTCATGCAGTTCATTAAGCTGCCCTCAAGAAAATATTTACCCTCCCGATTTAGAGATATTTGTGTGTGTGTGTGTGTGTGTGTGTGTGTGTGCATGTGATCACAGGAAAAAGAAGCTCTTCTGTAATGTTAAACATAGCTACTTCAGAAGAAGCTGTTCTCTACTCTTCTTTGTTAATGATTTCTCTAAATATCAACAATGTGATTCCAAGTGCCCAACCATTTGTGCCCAATGTGAAGAAAGGACCAACAATGGAGACATATGGACGTTGGTCCAGATGGCAAAACTAGCAAGTATAAGAAAATTAAATGGATCATCCCAGACTTTTAAAAAATAAGGCAAAGGTAGAGTCATAATCAGACTTTAACCTTAAAAAACCGTCTATAATAGCAGTGAAAAGGTCAGAATTTTATTGTAGAATATTCCACATGTCTCCTTTTGGATAAATGAGTTGCCTGAAGTCTCTTCGACGCTGTAGTATCCTACAAAAACAATAAGCCATCAATGAAATCCTCCAGAGACACTTAATCTAGGTTTCTCTGTATTTAATTCATTAATTGATTTGAATTTTTTTATGTACCTGGTTTGTAATGCTTATTATGATATACTTTAATAAATACCTTGCTCTAGGATACCCTTGAAAGTTATGAAAAGTAAGATGACAGTCACTAGTGTGTGATTATTTAGGTTTATTCTTATTTAAAATGAGATAATGTTTAAAATTATATAACAGTTATACTAGTTATATTTTAAGTGTGTGGATAGTGGTTATCATTGGAGACAGTGTAGAGAGAGATAATTTCCATCACTGCAAAGTCCCATTAGGCCACATTGTCCTAAACTTAATGTGAAGATGGAATGTGGTATTTGTCCTAATTAAGGTAGTTTGAGGGCTGACTTTCCTCCCTAAACAAGATATGAAGATTGGGCTCTATGTTAGAAAAGGACCATGAAGTATTGGAGAGAGAGTAATACAGTGGAGGTGGAAAGGCCTTTCCCAGGGAATATCCAGGGACATGAAGGAGGGGAAGAAGCTGACGGAGTAAACTGAGCGCCAGGCCCTCTAGTGTTTTTGCACTGTTGCCACTCTCTCCATGGCGGGCATTTCATAGCACCCACTGATACATGCCGGTCAGCAAAGCTAGCATTTAATTAAAGTCCACTTTATCTTACAGGCCAATCTGCTCTTTAACCTGTGGGGGGGGGGGGCAGCAGGAGACTGCGCTTCCCATATCCTTATGGAAGTATAAAACACATTGGTATTTGGGAAGTATTTGGTGGAAACAAATATTTAGTCCGATTTTTGTGCTATCTTGGTTCAAGCATCAAATCCACTTTCTCACTGGAAATGGAGGAGGTGGCTGGTTTCTCATAGTTCTCCAGATGCTATGTAGATAAGGAATGATATTTTTTAAAAATGGGTGCATCTATTTCACTGCTCAATAAAAGGACGTGGGAAAGAGATAGTTGGCAAATAATACATTCCGTTCCAATTCCAGCCTGAGTAGGTGAGATCGAGCTATAAAATAGCAATAAATTAGAGAACCTTCTGAAATGAGGTCTGATTTAAAAGACAGAGTTGAAAGGAGAAACTAACGTTATCTGAGACTTGGAAAACATAAAACTTTCTTGGAACTTCTCTCTCTCTGTCTCTCTCTTTTTTTTTTTTTTTTTGAGACAGGGTCTCGCTTTGTAGTTCAAGCTGTCCCTGAGCTCAGCCATGATTTCACAGCATTCCTCCTGCCTCTTCCTTCCGAGTGCTTGGATTACAGGCATGAGCCACCATGCCCAGCACTGTGGTACATGGTATCGATTGCTAGTGGGTGTGAGTCTCCAGACTCTGCATTGTTGTATGTGGCTTACTGGGGATCAGACCCAGGCCCTTGCACGTGCAAGACAAGCATTGGAACCACTGAGCTAAATCCCTAGCCTCTCTTTGGACTTCTTAGGATGTAAAATTTTATGAACGTTGTTTTGCTCAATAAAACAGATATAGAGAAGGCAGTTACTGAAAACACAAACACAAATTCTCCTAGGCACTGTTAGAGAATCAGAGAAAAATTGAATGGTAATAAAGCACCAACTAGCATTGCAGAAAAAAACCAGCTATGAACCAAAACTTTCCAAATCTAAGGTATGTTGTATTTGGGAGTCTAATCGGAGTACACAGGTGATGTGAGAGTATTGTATTGTTCAGAGTCATTTTGACTCTCAAGAAGAACCAGAAGTCACATGATGCCAGCTTGGGTGAATAAGGTGGGCTAGGACCCACCATGATGTTGTTATGATCCTGCCTTGTGATTGCATTTCACCCAGCAGCAGCAGCATTTACCATATTTCTTATTACACCTTGTGAAGACTGTCACACCAAAGGATTTGCAGAACTTATTCAGGAAGTGCAAGAAGGGTGGGATAAGTATGTATGAAGCCAAGCAAGCATTTGAAAGGGATTAATAACAATATGTCTTTTAATATAATAAAGTTATAAAAACCTAAATATTCACTGTATACTTTGATCACATCTTGATAAGATTCAAGGAAAAAAGCAAAGTCAAAGGTAAAACAAAACATCAAAAACAACCAAATAAGGAAACCATGAAATCTGAGGGTCAGTATGTAAGATGATGTTCTCTTTGTGGCAGAAATGAAAGAGCCCCCTGAAGTGTATCAGCACAAAACCATCATGATGTGAAATAAAGTGACAGTGATGAATGACAAGGGCTGAATATTTCTTGCATTTATAGATGGACAATCTTCAGAACCTCAATATTAGCAAGTCTACGACACAGGAGATCAAACTGCAAGGGTAATGGCAAGGTCTTAGATATGTGCATGGCTGGCCTTTTTGTTGTTACTATCATTATTAAAATATAAAAAGCATTTTCCAAA
>PVIR01037619.1:0-15021 GCA_004026965.1 Petromus typicus | reverse complement strand
CTCAGCCTCCAACTCACATCACAGCAATCCTCCTGCCTCTGCCTCCCGAGTGCTGGGATTACAGGCGTGAGCCACCACGCCCGGCACTGTGGTATGTGGTACTGGTTGCTGCTGGGTGTGGGTCTCCACGCCCAGTATTGTTATGTGGTTACCGGGGAATCGAACCCGGGCCCTTGCGCTTGCAAGACAGGCGCCGGAAACACTGAGCTAACTCCCCGGCCCTTTTAGGTTTTTTTTTTGAGACAGGGTCTCGCTTTGTGGTTCAGGCTGGCCCTGAGCTCAGCCTCAAACTCACATAACAGCAATCCTCCTGCCTCTGCCTCCCCAGTGCTGGGATTCGAACCCGGTCCTTGTGCTTGCAAGACAGGTGCCGGAACCACTGAGCTAAATCTGCAGCCCTTTTTTTACTTATTTTGAGGCGAAGTCTCTCCAAATCCCTTGGGCTGCTGTCAAATACACTCCTCCTGCCCCAGCTACCTAGCAGCTGGGACTCCAGGTGTACGCCACCATGAGGCCTCCTTGACAGTTTTTTAAAAGGTTTTTCCTGGCTACTGGATGAGGGAGATCTCTCTCTGGGGGTGAGATGGACTCTGGGAGCTGCGGTGGCCACCAGCAGAGTTGCAGCAGTGGCCTGGTCAAGGGTGGGGCGGCTTCCGGGGTGTTTAGGAGCCTGAGCCAGAGGACTTGCTGAGGGGCTGGATGTGGGGCTGGGAGGCAGGGAAAGAGGAGCCGAGTGCGAGGTCACCGGCTTCGGCCGAGCGCGCAGAAGCCTGGACGCTGGACTCCTAAGTGGGAGGGTGGAAGGAGCGGGAACTGGAGTCCCGGGAACAGGAGTGGGGGAGCCGGCGTGTTCGATTTAAACTGATTTGAGGCCTCCAGGGAAGGAGCCAGATCAGAGGCAGAGAGGCCTGAGCTGCAGGGAGACACTGGGGAGTTGCTAAGCACATCGGGGGTGTCCAGGACAGCAGTGAGACCCCCGAAGGGGTGAGCGTGGCTGGAGGACAGTCCCTGTTGGCTTGCTGTTGTCTCCACAAGGGAAACATCACTGAGATGTCGCCAACAGTGAGGACATAGGAAGCTGCGCATGGTGGTGAACACCTGTCATCCCAACGCTTGGGAGGCTGAGGCAGGAGAGTCTCCATAAGCTCCAGGCCAGCCTGGGCCACACAATGAGATGCTATCTCAAAAAAAAAAATCTCAGTCAGTCAAGTTGTAGTTATGCTTCGACGTGGAGAGACTTTCCAGAGGTGATGGGGATTCTCTGCACCCTAACTGTGCTGGGCTGTTCAGGCCAGGCTGCCTCCAACATGACTCCCCGCTTTGTTATAGATTTATCAATAAGCTCCAGCCCGGCTCAGTGAAGAAGGTGAATGAGTCGACCCAAAATTGGCACCAGGTAAGGAACAGCCAACCCTCAGGCGCACACAGCCCTCGGCCCCTGCCCGTCTGCCGCCCCTGATGCACACCGCTCCCCGCAGCTGGAGAACATTGGCAATTTCATCAAGGCCATTACCAAGTACGGGGTGAAGCCCCACGACATCTTCGAGGCCAACGACCTGTTTGAGAATACAAACCACACCCAGGTGCAGTCCACGCTCCTGGCCCTGGCCAGCATGGTGAGTGGGCCCCGAGAGGGCAGCACTGCGAGTCTCCGAGCGGCATGCTGGACACTCTCTCTGGGTACTGTCCTTCTCACCCACCTAGGCCAAGACGAAAGGCAATAAGGTGAACGTTGGGGTGAAGTATGCGGAGAAGCAAGAGCGGAAGTTTGAGCCAGAGAAGCTGAGGGAAGGACGGAACATCATTGGGCTACAGGTGCTACCCCTCCCCCTCCACTGAGGCAGCCTGGGGGTCTGCCGGGAACTACAGGCTGGGAATTCTTATTCTTTCTTTTTCTTTCATTCTCTCGCTCTCTCTTTTTTGAGACAGAGTCTCACTTTGTAGTTCAGGCTGGCCTTGAGCTCACTATGTAGCCCAGGCCAGCCTCAAACTCACAGCAACCCTCCTGCCTCTGCCTCCCGAGTGCTGGGATGACAGGCGTGAGCCACCACGCCCGGCACGGTGGTATGTGGTTCTGATTGCTGCTGGGCGTGAGTCTCCATGCACGGCATTGTTGTATGTGGTGACCGGGGATCACACTCAGGACCTTGTGCTCACAAGGCAGAGACTGGAACCACGGAGCTAAATCCCTGGCTCCCTCCTTCTCTTCTTTCTTTCCTTCTTCCTTCTGTTCTTTCTTTCATCTTTCTTTCTAGACAGGGTCTCACTATATAGTTCAGACTGGCCTTGAACTCTCGGGGTAGCCCAGGCTGCCCTTGACCTCCAGGTGATCCTCCTGCATCAGCCTCCTGAGTGCTAGGATGACAGGTGTGTGGACCTGGCTCTCTGTAGATTCCACTGATCAAATCCCCGTCTCTGCCAGTCGCCCTGGGGTGGGTGCGGCCTCCAGATAGCCCAGTTAGGGAGAAGCGGGCCCGGCTCTGAGCTCGATATGCCGGGCATGAGAGTCAGTCCTCTTGAGCCTGGGTGTCTAGCCTGATCCTGAACATACACCACGGCTGCATGCTTTGATACCTGGGGAGACTCTGGTCCTCAGGGTGATTCTCCCTCTGCCTTGCTAGATGGGCACCAACAAGTTTGCCAGCCAGCAGGGCATGACCGCCTATGGCACCCGGCGCCACCTCTATGACCCCAAGCTGGGCACAGACCAGCCGTTGGACCAGGCCACCATCAGCCTGCAGATGGGGACCAACAAGGGGGCCAGCCAGGTAACCGGTGGGGGGGCATGGGGTGCACTGGCCAAGGCCACCCCTTACTGTCGCAGCAGCCTGACCTTCCTGTCCGTCTCCTCAGGCTGGCATGACGGCGCCCGGGACCAAGCGGCAGATCTTTGAGCCGGGCCTGGGCATGGAGCACTGTGACATGCTCAACGTCAGCCTGCAGATGGGCAGCAACAAGGGCGCCTCGCAGCGTGGCATGACGGTGTACGGGCTGCCGCGCCAGGTCTACGACCCCAAGTACTGCCTGACGCCAGAGTCGGAGGAGCTGGGCGAGCCGGTCCACAACCACCACCCTCACAACTTCTACAACTCCGCCTAGGCCCGAGGGCTGCTGCCGCCTCCGCCGCTGCCACTAGGCTGGAGCCCCCGGGCCCAGCTGCCCTGCCCCTGCATGGCGTCCCTCAGCCCCCTGGCACCGGCCTGCAGGGTTACAGTTTGGGGAGAGCAGTCCGTCCGGGGGGCCCTCCTCTGTAGCGCTGCAGGGTCCGACGCAGAGCCGGAGTGTCCCCAACACCCCGAAGGGCGCACTGAGCAAGCTATCCAGTTGGCCTACTCCCTCACAAGCGGGTACCCCAGGACCAGGAGCCCCCAGCAAAGCCCCCAGATCCCAGGCTCAGCCAGCCTCGGCCCCTCCCGCGGCGGGAGCAAACTGCACATGCGCGTGGAGACCCAGCGGACACTCGCGGTTTGGTTAGCAGCGACCGCCCTAGGTGCTGTGACAGCGGCGTTTGTAACCAGAGCACTTTTTTTCTATTTCACTGGAGCACAATAAATGGCTGCAAAATCACCGGAGCCTTCAAGGACGCTGGCACTGAGGCCTGGGGCGCTTGGGCATGTCCAGACAGTGCTGCTAGATCCGCCCCGCTAGGCGTCCCCAAATGTGAGGAGGCGGCCACCGTGCTCCTCACATTGCTGCCTGAGCTCTGCCATCTGTCAGGTCGGCACAGCATTTGTACACCGCTTTGAGTCACCCCCAAACCACCACCATCCTCCAATGCTCAACCGTGCACACATGAGTCCCAAGAAACACACATGGATTGTGTGTGGAGGTACAAGCCTACAATCTCAGCACTCCAGAGGCTGAGGCAGGAGGATCCCCAAAGTTCAAGGCCTTCTGAACTACATCGTGAGACCCTGCCTAAGAAAAAAAAGAGAGAAGGCCAGGGAGTTAGCTCAGTGGTTCCGGAGCCTGTCTTGCAAGCGCAAGGACCCGGGTTTGATCCCCGGTAACCACATACCATACTGGAAGCGAGACTCACACCCAGCAGCAACCAGTACCACACACCACAGTGCCGGGCATGGTGGCTCACGCCTGTCATCCCAGCACTCGGGAGGCAGAGGCAGGAGGATTCCTGTGATGTGAGTTGGAGGCTGAGCTCAGGGCCAGCCTGAACCACAAAGCGAGACCCTGTCTCAGAAAAAAAAATACCTAAAAAGAAAAAAAAGAGAGAGAGAGCCAGAGATTTAGCTCAGTGGTTCTGGAGCCTGCCTTGCAAGTGCAAGGGCCGGGGTTCAATCCTGGTAACCACGTATCACAATACTGGGTGTGGTGGCTCACATTTATAATCCCAGCTCTCGGGAGGCAGGAGGCAAGAGGGTTGCTGTGAGTTCCAGGCTAATTTGGGCTACACAGCCAGTTTGGGGCCAGCCTGAACTATAAAGTGAGACCCTTTCTCAAGAAAACAGGATGCAGATGGCGACTTCTCATCCACTTAGCTGAATACAGGCCACGCACCCTGATACACCCACGCAAAAATCACACGTGTGCACCGACTGCCTCAATACAACCTCGCACACACATGCCATAGTACTCATACCGACTGTACGTAAAGCATACACGGGCTGGGCACGGCTCAGAGCTGAGTGCGTGACGAGCCGGTGCAAAGGCCCTGGGTTTCCTCCCGGCACGCTGTACTCAGAGCTGACAGGCTCAGCCTCGCACAGAACACACGGCCCACACACCTTTCCCGGGAGCCTGTGGTTTCCAGTGAGGAGGAACAAGTGCTGAGATGGACGAGACAGGACAGGGAGGTGGCCGAGGCCTGTCCCCGCCCCTCCCTGGGTCTGCTTCTGCAGGAGGGCGGGGACAATAAGTAGGTCGGTCCGTCAGGAGTGCGGCTGTGAAGGCCCCACGTGGGTCCCAAGCTTTTAGGGTAACAGTCAGTCAGGGAGCTGAGGACTGCCTGGCGCATAGCCACCTCTGCCCGCCCCGCGTCCCGCATCTGCCTGCCCAGCCCAGAGCCCTGGTCTGTGGCCAGGGCGCCCGCCTCTTCATGCTTTTTTTCCCCCAACTTGCAGTGCCAGGGAACGAAGTGAGGATCTTTCACTTGCTAGGTAGGCACAGCACCAGAGCTAAATCCCTGCCCCTCTGTGCTCCAGAGTGGATCGTTGTCCCAGTGAAGAGGGCCCTGAGCGTCTTGCCTGCAAGCCGCCAGCGTCAGGGCTCCAGGAAGGGAATGTGGAGACGGGAGGGGACGCAGAGCTGTCTGGGACCCTCAGGCTGACCAGGACAGTGGTGGAGGCTGGAACACAGGGACCCCGGAGGCACACCAGAAGTCCCACACAGCCCCTAGCGGATTCCAGGCCAGGCTGGACTTCGGGGGAGGGTGCGTGACTGCAGGCAGTTCTGGGGCCCAGTGCCAGACCTGGCAGTGCAGCCAGGTGGTCAAGGCTAGCCCTGGATGCTCCTGCATCCTTCTGCCCGGGCTGCCCAGGCTCTGGTGTCAAGCAGGTGCTGGGCCTGCCCAGGGCCAGTGTCCTCACCCTCAGGACTGTCTGCGGGCCCCAGGCTGTCCCATCAGCCACATTATCGTGCCAGTACCTCCCGCCTGGCATAAGGTCCCTTGTGCAGACCGTGACGCTGGTCCACGTCCTGCCCTCCACAGCCCCCAGTGCGTGAGCCAGCCCCTCAGCCTAGACCCTGGACTTTTAAGGAAGTGGATGTAGGCCGCAGAGCCTGGCTCCCTGGGTACAAGCTCCAGTCGTGCCTCTCTGGTGTTGCTTCTGTGAACTTAGGGTGACTGGCATCTGCCTCGTGGGGTAACGAGCCCCAAGCGCCAGATGTGGCCTTGGTGGCCCGTCTAGGAGGCATCCTCTCGTCACCCTCTTCCAGTGCCAGCTCCCCTCCGGGGTTTATACTGCGACAGCTGTAGACAGCAGGTCAGGTCTCACCCTGAAGCCACTCAAGAACTCAGTGAGGCCAGGAACTGCATCGGCTGTTTTATTGAGGGGCTCGAGACCGACAGTTGTCCCCAACCAGCCCCGCCTCCTCCACACAAGCAACCAAGATGAATGTGGCTGCCGGTCGGTGCAGGAGGCTGGCTCGCGCTGCCGAGGGCACCGGGGAACCAAGGCTTCGACTCCAAGGCTGGTGGTGGTGCTATCGAGGAGGCCGGAGAAGTCCTGCATCCATCTCCTGCCTGGCCGTGATGGCAGGAAAGAGCCCCTCGGGGACAGTGCCGCTGAGCCAGGGAGGCTGAGGAGAAGAGGGAGCAGCCAAGAGGCTTCCAGAGCCAAGTGCGCCCTGCCGAGGCCTCCAGGGTGCCAACTCAGCTCCACCCCAAGCCCACGGGTGCACACACTCGACACATTCCTACTCATCAGCACTCCACACGCAGACACAGGGGGGCCCGACAGCCCCGGACCCACCCCCACCCCCAGAACGCCTCTTCCCTGGGGCTCAGTGGGCGGGACCATGGCAGGTGGGGCTGCCGAGGGGGTGGGCCCTCGCTGTCGCTACTGATTGGCTGCCTCACAGGCGTCTATCCAATCACTGTACACATCCACGGGTTCTGATAGATCTGAGGTGTCGGGGTCAAGGGTGATTGGTGGCAAGTGGACCCCACCCCTCGGGAGGTACCCGCGTCTCTGGCTGGCTGGCGCCTCGCACCAGCATGCGCAGTACAACCTCCTGCGCCATCCCGTTGGCCAGGCTAACCTTGGCCACCCGACCAGCTGTCCTGTCCCATCCACCTAAGAGGCCTCAGTCAAGGATACAAGTGATGGGCGTCTGGAATTCCTCTAGGCACACAGTACAGGAAATGACTCCGGTGTTACGGGCGCGGTCCCTGAAACAAGACGAGGTGGACAGTGCGGCTTCCACCTGCGGGTGGTTACCTCCCAAACCGGGAGGCCAGGCAGACCGGATGAGATCGGGAAAGGCCGGGTGCCGGGAGGGCAGGACGTACTTTCCACTCACATTTTCACATCGCAGGACTTTTCATGGTTACAGAACGGGCAGGTAAACTGGGTCTCCAGGGTGCCGGTCATCTTCTTCTTGGGGGGTGGCTTCCTTTTCGACTTCCTACGACCCATGGCTCCTGGTGGATGAATCTGGGGCACAGAAAGGGCCGAAATCAGAGCTCCTGCAGTGTATTCCAGGCTAAACTTGAACTCACTATGTATCCCAGGTTGACCTCAAACTCAGTGATCCACCTGCCTCAGCCTCTCAAGACCTGGGTCTGGGATCACAGGTGTATGCCACCTCGGCTGTCTCCAAACCTCCATTTCTGAGAGATGAGACCCCGAGGTCTGATAGGACAATCACCAGCACCAGAAATGGGAGCAATCTCTAGTCCCAGCTCTCAGATTTACGTGTGATCTTGGGAGAATTACTTAACCTCTCTCTGCTTGATTCCCTTGTTTTATGTATAAGAAATGAGCTGCGGCTGGGGATTTAGCTCAGTGGTTCTGGCACCTTGTCTAGCAAGCTCAAGGACCCGGGTTCAATCCCCGGAAACCATATACAGTACTGGGCGTGGAGACTCACCCACCAGTAATCAGTACCACATACAACAATGCTGTGAGTTTGAGGCTGAGCTCAGGGCCAGCCTGAACTACAAAGCTAGACCCTGTCTCAAATAAAAAAAGAGATGCGCTGGGCATACCGGCACATGACACGTACCCAGCACACCGTAGGCTCAGGCAGGAGGATCACTGAGTGTGAGGCCTATCTGACTAGTCAGAATGTCTCAAAGTAAAAAGCAAAAGCAATTCAAATACTAGTAAGTGGTTTGAGGTTACTAACAGAGTTCAGAAGCGGGGCTCTGAGGAGACCGACGAGGACCCTGGGCAGGTGAGTGTCATTTAGACCGGGACTTGAATGTCAGGATGGCCAGGCAGAGGGAGGGGTGAATTCACAGCCCTCGGCACATCATGATTTATCCAGAGCTGAGCTGCGGCTCAGGGCGAAACAGGGAAAAAGCATGATTCCCAAAGCGGGAAGCACCAGCCCCAAGACCCTACAGGTTGAAGCAGTAAGGTGCCGCCTGCTGGGCGGCAGTGTGCCCGTCACCCGTCCGGGCCACCTGGCAGACATCAAGCAGGCAGCAACCACTTGTTGAATGAGTAAACGACCTCCCGGTTAGGGCTACGGACGCACCCGGAACTCACCGCACTCTGGGATCACAAGTCCCCCCCGCCCCACGCCAGGATCGGGGTCCGCTTCGCGCCAAAGTCCAAGCGCGTCCGAGTGGAGGTGGAAAAGAGTTGATCGCTCCCCACCCCCCCCTGCCGGGCCCCGACAGGCGGCGAAGGGGCTGCGGCCCCGGATCACGGGGACTCCAGTGACGCCTGCTGATGGCCAGCAGGACCCAGGCCCAGAGGGAGCAGGCTTGGTGCGCTGCAGCCGGGGGACGATCCCGACCGGGTAGCTCGCAAACCACAGGCTCCTGCTGCCCGCTCCCGGGCCCCGGCGCGGCCTCGAGGAGAAAGGCTTCCAGCCCGCCGGGCCCCAAAGCCCCACTGCACAAATCCTCACCTGTACTCGCTTCCCCCCGCTGCAAAGGCCAGTTCACCAGGGAGACAGTGACTTCCGCCCCGGGCGGAAGTGGAGATCAGCTTCCACCCCCGTCCCGCCCTGCCGTAGCCAAGACAACCAGGCGTCTAGGCCCCACCTCCTTCCGCGCCTTCTCAGTGCGCAAGCGTATTCAAATAACGAATTGGGCGCTTGCGCAGCACCCCGCGTGCCAGTAACTTTGAAAGCGGTCGGACTACGGCTTCTAGTTAAATTCCCAAGAGTCGGTGTTGTAGTGTCGCGTTGGACCGCAGTCCACTCGTCTGTCTGTCGTTTCTTCTCTCCTTTCCTTGACATAAAGACTTCGTAGTGTAATTCAGGCTGGCCTTGAACTCACTATGTAGTCCAGGTAAGCCGCAAAATTGTGATTGATGCTCCTGCCTTACCCTCCTGAGTACTGGGATCACCAGTATGCGCTCATTTGTCTTTTCTCCTAGTTCCTGTCCCTGCCTACTCACTCGAAGACCACCTCGGATGCTCTTTGCAACCTACATGCTCTTTTACATTTTTTGAGACCCGATCTCACGTAGCCCAGGCTGGCTTTGAACTCACAGTGATCCTCCTGCCTCAGCCTCCCCAGTGCTGTGATTACAAGTGCTGACATTGCTTGTTTAAATATTCCAGCCCTGACTAGTAGCAGCTCATACTCTCAGGGCTGAATGGGACAGACTGTGTAAAAAAACAAAGGCTGGGGCCAGGGATTTAGCTTACTGGTTCCAGCGCCTGTCTTGCAAGTGCGAGGGCCCAGGGCTGGTCCCTGGTCACTGCATACAATACTGGGCGTGGTCACACCTAGCAGCAATGAGTACCACACACCACAGTGCTGGGTGTGGTGGCTCACGCCTGTCATCCCAGCACTCATAGTGGCTCACCCCTGTCATCCCAGCACTCGGGAGGCAGAGGCAGGAGGATTGCTGTGATGTGAGTTGGAGGCTGAGCTCAGGGCCAGCCTGAACTACAAAGCGAGACCGTGTCTCAACAAAACAAAACAAAATAAAAAACCCTCTGGGCCTGGGATTTATCTCAGTGCAAGTGAGCTCACTGCCTGGCAAGTGCAAGGTCCTGAATTCATTCCCTAGTACCACAGATTACAGTGCTGGGCGTAGTGACTCACGCCTGTAATCCCTGCACTGGGGAGGCAGAGACAGGATTGGTGAGTTCAAGGCAGAATTCAGAACTGGCCTGAAGTACAAAGCGAGACCCTGTCTCAAAAAACTAAAAAATCACCAAACAACAAAAACTAAAAAAACAACGGCCGGGGATTTAGCTCAGTGTTTCCAGTGCCTGTCTTGCAAGTGCAAGGACCCGGGTTCAGTTCCCAGTAACCACATACAGTGCAGAGTGTGGAGACTCACACCCAGCAGCAATCAGTACCACATACCACAGTGCTGGATGTGGTGACTTGGGAGGCAGAGGCAGGAGGATTGCTGTGATGTGAGTTTGAGGCTGAGCTCAGGGCCAGACTGAACTACAAAGTGAGACCCTGTCTCAAAAAACAAACAAACAAAAACTAAAAAAGAAAACAAAAAAACACCCTCTGCTCCAGCTCTTTTTTTTTTTTTCAGACAGAATCTTGCTTTTGTAGTTCAGGCTGGCCCTGAGCTCAGCCTCCAACTCACATCACAGCAATCCTCCTGCCTCTGCCTCCCGAGTGCTGGGATGACAGGCGTGAGCCACCACGCCCGGCACTGTGGTATGTAGTGCTGGTTGCTGCTGGGTGTGGGTCTCCACACTCGGCATTGTATGTGGTTACCAGGGATCAAACCCAGGCCCTTGAGCTTGCAGGACAGGCGCCGGAACCACTGAGCTAAATCCCCGGCTCCCACAACTCTTAAGAGTTTCTCCAGCCTGGAGTTGGTGGTGGAAGCCTCTCATCCCACTGTCATCCTAGCATTCTGGAAAAACAAGACAAAAATTACACTTTTGAGCCCAGCCTGGGCAATTTAGTGATTGTGCAAGACCTTGTCGCAATAAACTGAAGCCGTAGGGGTCAAGTTCAGGCCCTTACTGAGTCCCAAGTTGAGAAGTGATGTTTAGTTTGTGTTTTAATAAGGCTGTATGTCATGTCACATGCCTGTTGGACATCTGTAATGCAGGAGGCTGAGGCAGGAGGATCTCAAATTCAAATCTAACCTTTGCAACATAATGAGACCCTGTCTCAAAATAATAAAATGGGCTGGGTGGGGCTGGGGATTTAGTTCATTGGCACCATGTCTGGCTGGCAAGGGGAAGGCCCTGGGTTTCATTACCGATACAAAAAAACCTGGGCATATAGTTCAGTGCAAAGGCCATGCATTAATGCTATACCACGGTCACACCACTGCCGTGTCCCGAGGAGAGGAGTCCTTACTTGGAGCCAAAGTGTCTGTGCTGGAAGCCAGGAGAAAGAGCCCGAGGTGGAAGCAAAGACTGGATTCCTGCGGAGAGAGCAGAGGAAGCCCTTTGTTTCCTGTGTCCCATTCTGGCAACTGCCCTCTCTAGGGTGAGTCTCCCTCGGGCCAGAACCAGTCGAGCCGATCCAGCTAAGCCTTATTTACTCTGACTGACACAGCCTATCCAGCCAAGCTTCTTTGCTTTTGGAGCTGACGTGGGCAGGCTCCAGACCTCCTCCAGTGTAGCTGGGTTGGGAATAAGGATCGATGCGGCATTTCAGGTACCTCCTAACCGGGGGCAGTGCCCCATGTTGTAATCCCAGCACTAGGGAGGTTGAGGCAGGAAGATCTCTGTGAGTTGGAGGCCATAGCAAGACTTTATTTCCAAAAAAAAAAATCCCCAAAACTTGGCTCAGTGGCACCATGCCTGTCTGGCTATTGGAAGGTCCTGAGCTCAGTTCTTGTTACAAAAAAAAAAAAAAAAAAACCCTGAAAAAATAAAATAAAACAAAACAAAAAAGAAAGGAAGATCTGCATGCAGCGCAGGGAGTCCTAAGCGTATGGAAGTGATTTGGAGTCTGCAGACATAGGGGTTCCTTTTATTTTGTTCTCTTTTCCTCTTGTTAGGTCCAGGTCTCCTCTGCAGTTTTCCTCCTGCTCCTTACCCCATCGCTTCTCAGATGCACTTTGAGGGGTTTGGCTCATCTCGTCCAAGGCTTTGAGCCATTTGTCAGGTAACCACCAGATAACAAGGCCGCTGCGTCTCACGTGGCTGAGAGTTCAGGGCAGTGAGGAATTGTCTGTTAAATTGAGCAAGCGTTTGGTTCCTGGGGACCTTGATAAGAGCTATTGCGTTAGAGAGCTCTGGAAAATAACTTCAAAAACATATGTATTTTACCAGCGCCTATTTGCGAACTATTGAACTTGAGCGCTGTTAGGGCTTGTGTCTAGATGTGCCCCAAGGCCTCGTGGGGGTCCTAGGCGGTTGGATCTAGAGGGCGTGGTGCTGGGATCAGGGCTGTGTGCTGGCTAAAGGCGTCGCCGGCTGGTCTGCCCTGCTTCTGGGTGTGGGTTGAGGGAAGGCCGACCTGGGTGTGAGCGCTCGCCGCCCTGAGGCCCCGCAGCAGGACAGAAAGGGCCCGTGTGGCCACTTGCTTCACTGCCTTGTGGCCTTGCGGCCTTCTCCCTCCTCTGCGATGCCCCTCTGCCACGACGCCCTGCCTGGGAGCCAGCCGACTAGGAGCTGAGACTTCTGCCAAGTGTGAGGTAAATAAACCTCTTCTCCCTTTAACTTTGGCTATCAGGCATTCTGTGTCAGCAGTGGAAAAATAATGGAGACAAATGTAGTATTCTCATCCGTGCGTATCACATGGTGTTGGTTGTTTGAGAGAGGGTCTGGCTATGTAGTCCAGGACGGCCTTGAACCTGTGATCCTTCTCCCTCACCGATGCTGGGTTTATAGGTGAGCACTAACACGCCTGACTATAACTTTTTTTTTTTTTGTACACAGGACCTTCACACTAAGCCATATCCTCAACTCTTTAAAATTTATTATTTTTATTTTGAGACAGGGTCTGTTTAAGTCACCAAGTTTCCAAAGTAGGGCTCAAACTTGTGATCCTCCTGCCTCAGCCTCCCAGAGTGCTGGGAGTACAGGCTTGCACTAGCATGCCTGGTGCCGATAACAGTTTGTTCATGGAACAGGGACTTCACTCACTGGTTCCGGCATTTGCTTGGCCAGCACAAGGTCCCAAGTTTGATCCCTGGTACCACATACCACAGTGCCGGGTGTGGTGGCTCACACTTGTAATCCTAGCACTCAGGAGGCAGAGGCAGGAGGATCGCTGTGAGTTTAGGGCCAGCCTGAGCTACAAAGCAAGACCCTGTCTCAAAACAAACAAACAAACCAAAACCAACACAAAATAACAACCAAAAAACCAATTTGTTCATATCTGTGCCCCTCTCTGGGAAATAATTTGTAAGGCCAAGTATTTCAAAGGACCGGACCAACCAGGATGTCCCCTAGGGGGCAGTGCTGAGCCAGCGCTTTTGTTTTTGAACGTCTCTCTTTGAAGTTGGCCTCTGCCGCTCCAGCTAGCTTCGACTTCACTGTGTAGCCCAGGCGAGCCTCAAACGTGTCGCAGTCCTCTTTCCTCGGCCTCTGAGTGCTGGGATGACAGGCGCGTGCCACTGTACCTGGCTTTTGTTTTTGGTGATGAAAGTCTGCTCCAACTGAGAATTTAGGAGCATGGAGGAAAACATTTTTCAAGCACCTAAACTTCTTCCTGTTACTTTTCCTTTTTGTTTTAAATCGTACAGCAGGGGGCAGAGGTTGTCTTTCTCAAGGAAGCTACCAGAACTCAGCCAACTGTACCCCGAATATCTCTCCAAGTGCTTGTATGTAAATTTCACATCAGGGAAAAGCTACACAGACTGAGCTGTGGCTACTCACTAAACACTCAAGTATCAGGAGGAACATGTTCAGGCACACGTAACTTACATTAAGATGCAGAAAAGTCGGGTGGGGGTGTAGCTCAGTGGTGAGCACCTCCCTGAAATGGGTAGGGTCCTGGGTTGGATTCCTGGGACCACCAATCAATCAATCAACCAATCATAAGATGTATGAGGGATATGCATCTGTAATCCTGGCTATTGGAAGGCTGAGGCAGGAGACTCTCGAGCCCAGAGGTTTGAAGCCAGTCGGGGTAACATAGTGAGACCCCCACCTCAAAAGAAGCATACGGAGTGATAGCTGGCTGACAGGCTCTGCCCGGACCTCTGCACGAGGAAGCCTGTCTTTGCCACCTGAACTGGGCAGGCCCTCACTCGTGTCCACACCTGGGCTGTTCCCTTCCCTTGGCGTGCTCTGGGCTTTCCTCCTCAGAGGGAAATTCTTCCTGCTCGGGCTTTGAAAGCTGAGAATGACTAGAGGCTCCCTTCTCGTGTGTATCTGGCTGTAGTTAAGGGCTCAGGTGGATGGGTGATGCTGGGCCTGGCAGCGGAAGCCTGTAATCTCAGCATGCAGGAGGCTGAGGCAGGAAGATCTCACAATCAGACTGTCAGCTAAACCCTGCCTCAAAATAAAAGCCCCAGAGGGGCGGGTGATCCTGAGCTTCCCCATGTGGCAGACCGCTTAGACCTCCACCTCCGCTTAGCGGCCGGAGTGCAGCTGGTGGTAGGCAGGTGCTCCGCTTGGGGGAGGCCGGCACTCAAACCCCAGAAACAAATCGGAAAGAAAGAAAGAATGAGTAGCTTACAAAGAGAACGAAAGCACCCACCACACTTAGGAGTGAAGGGAACAGGACTCGGTAGAGCACGTGGGAGGCTGAGGCAGGAGGGTCACTGCAATTCTGAGGCCTGCCTGGGCTACCTGGTCAGACTGTGTCTCAAAAACACCAAAAAGAACCGGATCCAGCTGTGAAGGAGCTGGCAGGCCATTCCATCCAGGGCGGAAACAGGAGGCAGGTGTGTGTGGGAGGAGAGACCGTCCTTCCCAGAACCCAGCCCCTCAGTCTGTCATTCCCCAGCCCTGGAGCCATCGCCAGCACAGGCTCCTCCTCGGAGACGGGGAGAAACAGCGGCGGACAACCCAGAGAAGGTTCTGGGCCTTTCGGAGCTCACTGGGTGGGACAGGGAGGGAAAAAGAGTGTGTTTTTATTATACAGGGAGAACCGCGACAGCGGAAAGTATAGATCCCAAGTCCGGGAGCCCTGGCTTCCACCCCAGCGCCACAACACATTTATTTAGCAACAGACTGAAAGAAGAAAAGTGAGCGCAGTGAGGCGCGAGCAGGGCAGCGCCCTCAGGCAGCCAGAGCAGCCGGAGCCGGAGCCGGAGCCGAGGACGAGGCCGCAGGGAGGGCGGGGCGCGCGGAGGACTCAGGCACCGGCCTGACGCCTGGGCCGGACGCTGCGGCGCTGGGAAAGTGGGAGGGCCAGGAGGGGAGGGGGCTGGCGACATCCGACATCCGTGCCCAGTGGTGCGGGAAGCCCGCTGAAAGGGGGTCGGGCTGAACGGAGAAGACAGCTCACTCGGAACCGAACCCGGGGGCGCAGAGACAGAGGCAAGATGCTCC
>PVIR01037618.1:0-15020 GCA_004026965.1 Petromus typicus | reverse complement strand
CAGCCCAAATGTTGATACTGATTTACTTGCTTCAGTTATTACTGAGAGAAGGACTGATAGCAGTCAGAATACAGGACTTAATCCTCCCAGTACAAAATTTCCATCAGTAGTCACACCTGCCTCTATTTTCCCTTTGATCTTCTGGTCATCTACAACCCTCATTAAATGAGCTTCTCAAAGATTTCAGACCTTAGATCACTGCATTTTGTAGCTTTTCTATTTTCTTACATTCTTCCAAGTCACTCTAGGAATACTCTCTCAATTAAAAAATAAATAAAAACATTGGCCAGGGATTTAGCTCCGACTTGCCTTGCATATGCAGAGTCACAAGTTCGAACTCTCTCTCTCTAAATATATATATATTACTGTTACTGTTGAATGAATTCCAACAGGAATTTTGCTTCTACTACTTTACTGTATATATATATATATATATATATATATATATATATATATATATATATACACAGTACACACAAAAGTACATCTCTTATTTTTTTTCTTTATTTTGAGCTACTACTTCCAACTTCTATATTTTCTTCACAGACTGGAATATTTTCCCTTGGAGCAGAGAAACTTCATTCAAAATTTATGTAAAAAGTAAAGACTATCAGTTGCCTTGTGTAATAGTAACATTCCAAAAGAAATATAGGCTTCGTATGAAGTTTGCTGTAATAGTGTAACAGAATCATTAAGGATTTAATTCCTTGCCTCATTCTACTTTGACTTCCATGTTGTAATTTCCATGTGTTATCAAAATAATTTCCAACAGTGACATGGTCACTTCCTTCCTAATTTTTTCTAGAAGTGTGAAACAAACAGTATACTTATTTAATCACTATGGGCCAGAAGGGTTTCTTTTTCATTAACTTAAAATGTTTCATGTGATTATTCCTGAGTCAATTGGTATGGCCAGAAGAATGGGGTAAACTAGCAAAACTAATTCAGAATATACTTTGGTAAGGTATATGTGCTATGGTAAGGTGTATATATACTAAGGTAAGACTGAGGTCAAAGCCATTAGAAACACCAAACTCGAAAATTTATAATCCAACTGCCAAGGGAAATCAGAAATGTATGTTGGAGAAAACCAAAAAACATCCGTGATATACTCAGTGACAAGCTTTTCAGAGAAGGTGCTCACACATCTCATCATTAAACACATATCTATGTTACTGTTAAATGAATTCCAACAGGAATTTTGCTTCTACTACTTTACTGAAACTGTGCTTATAAGGTTTCAACGGTTTTTCTGTTGCTCAGCCAGCTTTTCAGTTCTTATCTTCCCTGGTTTCTCAGTCACTTTCAGTACAATCCTCTCTCCAAATATTGTATCTCTATTTCCATAATGACTTCTCACTTCCTATGTACCAATGTGACCAGTTATTCTCAACCTGCATCATATTTCCCGCTTCTGAAATATAAATTCCTTGGATGAATTAGTTATTTTTCTGCACACAACATTTTCCTGAAACTCTGGAATTTTGAAGAGGGTATAATTAATATCTTACATCTTTTGGGAATTGGAGGTCAGGAGAAGTTTTCTTTGGAATTTACAGTTCTAGTGCGCTCATGAAGTTGTACTTAGGGTGTTGGTTGGGGCTGTGGTCTCATCTGAAGACTTCCCTCAGGGAAGATCTGCCATGTTATTTTCATGGATGAGGATGTAATTCCTCACTGGCTGGAAGTGGAGACCTCCTTTAGATATCTATGATGTAAGCTGCACTGAAAAGTAGCTAATAAAAGAAGTAAGCCGGTGAGCAAGAAAGAGCAAGACGGATGTTGATGGGTCATGTTTTTGTTTTTTGCTGTATTCAAACTGTGGAAGAAAGTCAACAGTCTAGTTCATACTAACGGGGAGAGAACTCTACAAACATGTGGATGCAGAAAGAAGGTGGTTATCATCAACCATTTTAGACTTGCATAGACAGCCTGGGCCTTACTAATTTTCTAATTTTATTTTCTGCATTTTCGATAATGCTATTTATTTCCTTCAGACTATTGTTTATATTCTAAAGTTCTTAAAGTATATACTGACAGCTTACATGTCTCTTCAGACTTCTATATCTTTTTTCAACAGTTTGAAAACTAACACATTCCAAAAAAAGGTTTTATTCTGTCTTCCTCTGAACCTGTTTCTTTTTTTTTTTCACTGAAGTTTTCTGTCTTAAGAATGATACCTCCATCCACACAATGGTTCAAGTCATGCTATAGAAAATTGTTCCTGATATTTCCTCTCCCTCATGTAAATTCATCATGGCATCACTACACCTGTTTGACTCTCACTACACCAGTATCATTTTCCCTGGATTAGTGAAGAGTCTCTCCACATCACTGTTTACTTCTGTCCTTACTCTATTGCAATCTATTCTCAATAGCAAAAGGATTATTCATCAGCATGAACAGCTCATCCCATCTCTTTCCAAAAGTTCAAAGGCTGCCCATTGCTCTATGCAAACTCTTTGTTCTTGCTTCACCACCCTTATCTTACACAGCACAGCCCCTTTCTCAGTTCCAGTCACTAAGCCAGGACACCTTTTAGTTCCTGAAATCCTTTCTGATTAGAACTCTTACTCTAACAATTTCCTGGTCAACCTGAAGATGTGGCTTCAGGCCACGAATCTTGCTCGTAATTCTCAGTGTTTAGTCTTTTTCCTTCACAGTTTTTTTCCAGTTTGCGAATTTCTATTTTATCTATATGAGATGATATTAAGTCTATTTTTCCTGCTACTCATCAATGTCTGCTTTGCAGTGTGTCTGACGCACATTTCAGAGATACCTTCTATAGGGAATTGAAGTAAAATCCACGGTGCGCATCTAAAAATACTGATAACATTCTCTTTGGTACATTTTAATTTACCAACTGCACTCATAATTATTTCAATTCAGTACTTTAATGCTAAAGATTATTTAAATATTATTCTCTTGTGTTTACTCAGTTATTTTTTCTTTTCTTTCTGGAAAAAAAAAGTGTTAGGGAAAACTCCTAGTGACTATCATTTTTTGATCTTGATGAAATTAATAGAATAATCACACACAGATTGATTTTTCCTGTAAAGATTTGCCTAGAAGATTGCAACAACTGTTTTGGAAGAATTTGAATAGAAACTCTCATTGAGGGGATGGTGGGCTAAATAATGGTAATGGTGAGGACCATCCCTCTGGCCTGGTCAGTGTGGTTCTGGGCGATGACCCATCTGATAACTTTTGCCAGAATGGCATGAAAGAAGAGCAGGAGGAAATATTTCATGCTGTTGAGTTTCCTGAAGAAGCTTCTTTTTTTTTTTAATTTTATAATCTTTATTGGTACATTAAATACTGAAGAAGCTTCTTATCAGCGGTTTCTCTTTAAAGGAGGTTTGACTGACATCTTCCTCTGGGGGTGGGGGGGGGCTCCAATCCTTGTCTTCACCTTGGATGTATCCCCCAATCTCCAGTGTGAATCTCTCAGCCTCCTAGCACCACAGACTTGCTTGTTTCCACCCCCGGCCTTCTATCCTTGACCACTGACTTGCACAGGACACTGCTGTGGGATCAATCCTTGCCTGGGTCCTTCTGGTTTCTGGCACTCAGACATTTGTGCTCCTCTCCACCTGCCTCTAGTAAGAACTGAATACTGTAGAGTGTGTCTTTGGAAATTGTGGGTCTGGAAACTGACAAAAATATCAACTGGGGAGATGGACTTCTTTCAGTTTTCCCCACCAACAGTATTTCAGCTGTGCCTACAACATAAGAGCAAACTCTAGGAAGCCACACCTGACACTGATGGTGAGGTGCAGGTGATGTGTCTGCTTTCATGAACATAAGATCAGACCTAAATGAATCACCAGGGCACTGGCATCTAAACTGAAATCAGACAACACCGATATAATTTGTTACTGTGATGTGAAGATCCTGCGCTACATTTAGTAAATAATAAAACCACACAAGATACACAACACAATAGGAAAAAACATTAATCCTTTGCTAGTTAGGAAGGCTTTCTGGTAAGTGCTACGTGGCTGTGTGGGCTGGGAGTATACACAAAGCAAAGAGACCAGGTGTGAAGAGTTATGTAAAATGTGTGAAAGTGTGTGGTCCGTGCTCTGAGGTGAAAGTTCTTTTCTTAGTGTTTCTGGAAAAGATATGCGTTTTCAGAGGGATGGGCTCAACTCCACTATTTTGTTTTGTTTCTGAATAGGTTGATTCTCAAAGAAAATGACTTTCCACCCTCCAGCCTTCAGAATGCTTTATTTTCAGCCCTTACTGTCTCTCTATGGACAAGAGTTCACTAACTGCATAAAGTTGTTCATTAATGTTAATATTTTTAATGAATAACTTCAAAAAGATTCTTGAAAATATGAGCAAAAAGTAAAGAAATAATGAGGTATGGTTGGGAGCAGTTGAATTAGAGTTTACAGACAAGGACAATGTGATAAAAAGAATGTTTAAGAAAAAAGATGAAGATAAACATGAGAAATCAAATAATATGATCTATTATTATATTATAATAAATGTACATCATATATTTTATACTATATAAACATATTTGTCCACACTCATACCCCACACATAGGCTTTTTCAGTGTGTCTAAATCTTTGTCTAAGCTAATGAAAATTTTCCATGAACGTTTTTTTGTTTGTTTCTTTATTTAGTTTTTTTAAGACAAGGTCTCGATTTGTAGTTCAGGCTGATCCTGAACTCACTATGTAGCTTTGAACTCGTGGCAACCCTCCTGCCTCTGATTCCTGAGTTCTGGGATTACAGGCATGAGCCACCATGCCTGGCTTCCATGCACACTTGTAAAAAATAATTTGCTTTTGATATGGAGTGGGGCTCCAGCTACTAGAGAAAATAAGTAACTTAGTAGGATTTGGTGTATTTTCGCCCGATAAGACAAATTGTTTTTGACAAACTGTTGAAGTTTTCTTGGGTATGTACCATTACAACATCTATTCAATGATAAATGAAGAAAAAAAGTTATGCCCATAATTTAATATTAGGAATAGTCTGGCCCTGCTTGAGCTGACTTCTCAATGGCTCCATTTGGTGGAAACTGGTAATGTAAGCTTACAAAGCCACTATAAATCCTACTACATTTTAACTCAAAGAACAGTGGTACCAATGTTCATGAACTTAGTTCATTCCATGACTGTGGGGAAGATGGTCATGGTCATGTTCATCATTCGAATACTGTTCATGAATACTGTTCACAAATACTGTAAAATTCCAGTTGTAACCCAACTTGTTTGTATGTCAGGCTGAATATAACTCAGAAGTCCACTGCAAAAGCAAAATTTTGCCC
This sequence comes from Petromus typicus, assembly GCA_004026965.1. Taxonomy (NCBI): domain Eukaryota; kingdom Metazoa; phylum Chordata; class Mammalia; order Rodentia; family Petromuridae; genus Petromus; species Petromus typicus. The sequence goes on along the minus strand of PVIR01037618.1, from coordinate 9,735 downwards.
AATTTTTCTGTTTGTGAACTGAATCATTTACAAACAGAAATGCTCATGAACCAAAAAATTACTGTAACTTTCAATTCACCTGTATGATAATCACATACAAATGACTATCAATTATCTGCATGATGAAAGTTTGAAAGACCTTTTATATCATAGAGTTATTTAAATAGCTTGAGACATTTAAGGATTTTTTGAATACATCATACTTCTTCTTTAAACAACTAAAGCATTTTCACATATTTCAAATAATACTTTTTAAACACTATCTAGACAGTTGATATAAATTTTTGTTTGGTGCTTGTTAGCTCGTTCTGTGAAGATGGAACTATGTGTTAATTCTAAAATATAACAAACTTCCTCCACTTGCCACCCAGCCCTGTTGAGAAGTGTGCACTGCAAAACTCAATAGGGTTTCCTCTTTGTACTAATTTTGAAGAGATATCTTCACAGGGAGATGACAAAGTTTAAGCACAGTCAGATTGGAAGCTAAGCCTCTTAATGTGACACTTGTATGCTTTTACTTTATAAATTGTAGCAATCATTTTAGAAATCAATTTTACTTATGGAGATTTATCTTAAAGGAAAAACTCCAATTGTACAAAAAAGCTATATACCAAAATACATTCTCTATGAGGATTTTCAGAATATCAGACAACTTGATGTTATTAGTGGTCACAAGAGGAGAAAATTGAAACCCAGGCTTACCAAGTTTTTCTTAATTGAACAACAACAACAACAAAATCATTGATATAACAGAGATAAAAACCAAAGCCACAAATGAAGACATTTAACAAAAATTTTAAAAGTTATATAAGTTGAACTACTAGAAAACTTGGGTAGTCAAATAGGTATTATCTAATTGAATGTAAGCCAACTGAACATAGTTTAGACTAACAGGCAGGGACATTCCTGAAATGAAGAAAAATAATGTGCTTATATATATGTATATAAATATATATATATATATCAATAAATATATATCGATATATTTATATCAATATATATCAATATATACATATTTGATGTAATAAACAATATATATATATATATATTACGGTTTAACTTTTGTGGTTAAGTACACTTTTAAATTTTCTTTTAGTCTTCAGATTTCTTCTTTATCACTTTTTTTTCTTATAAACAAGTCATTAATTTTGTGACTATTCTATAGTATGCATTGTAATTAGAATAATCTACTTCATGTTAAACACTACAGTCCTTTCTGCTAAAGTAGTGCTTGTTTTCAGAAATATGATCACTTACACACTCTGGGTTTTTTGAAGACACTATGTGTTTTTCCCCCCCACTTAACGTAGTCACGCGGAAGATGTGATCTTCTCTCCCTTTCATGATTTTGTAATATTTTGGGTTGTTTACACATCCCTTATAATTCTGTCTCTTTAATCATTCTGATTGTGAGGTTCATCTCCAATATTTCCAGAGCTCTGAAATATTGATAAAATTGGGTTTGTGACTTTTAAACTTGATTATAAATTTTCTTGCAATAAAAAATCCTTAGTTTACTTCATTCTCATCTTTTGTTTTCTAAATATTTCCTTCACTTGCTGGTAGTGTAAACTTTTATACCTTTTTTAAAGTTACTTGTCATTTTGCCATGATTCTGGCATGACTTTTTTCTTCAAAGTTTAATAATTTAACTAGAATATACTTACTTATGATAATTTTGGATTAATCATCTAGGGCTTAGCATATTTTTAAAGAAAAGTTTTCTTTAATTGTAACTCTAGATATTAATTATGTTTTCTTATTTTAGTTTTCTTGTTCAAGTTTCTTACTTTTTGTTGAATCTACTTTTCTTAGTTTTTGTACATTTACCTCAAATCTCTGTTACAGCTCTTATTTTAATTTTTTGTTTGTTCTAAACTACTGAGTTTATCTGTTCCTACTTTGTATTTCTTTCTTATTATTTTTTGATTCATTAAGTGATCCTACATCAATTTGGAGACTTTTAATATTGATGTATATTGTCCTTTCATGTCTTGTATCATTTCAATTATCTCTTAGTTTCTTAATAATTGATTGTATTTTAATTAGTGCACAGTAGTTATGTTATATTTGTTCATTCTTATTAGTATGCATTTTTTGTATTTATCCATTGTCTTTTTGGATTGTAGTTTGTTACTCATTTATATCTTTAAAATAAATTTTAGTGAGAATTTTAGACCAATTAGTCACTTTTTATGTAGAACCAATCCTCTGAGCTGTGCAAGGAAGTATGTTCTAACAGCTTTAATTTCCCAGAATTCCCTTTCTGTTGTTCCTCTGTAGCATAGTGGCTTATATACTGAGAACTACCTTTCTACTGTTTCTTTCCCCTGTTTCTTCTGTCTCCGCTCTACCTGCTATGCCCAAATTCAGTCTCACTTTGCATTTTCTCATTACTGTGGAGCCATTTTCAAGAAGAGCAAAAGGATACTTCCACTTTCCAGCACTTTCAGATCTCACAACACATCTCTACACTTACCCCAAGCAGGTTGGACAGAGTCTTTCCACTTCATCTGTTGATCTCAATGAAAAATGCATGCAATAAATCGCTCATGATTCATCTGGGGTCCTGCCTTCACTCTGTTCTCTCTTCTGTACCTTCCTCTCACAGACTCTGAAACCCTGAGATCTTGTAGCGGCTGGTGGTTTGTCCTGATATGCTTAATTTTTGAGGTTTGTAAGGATACCTTGTAATACAATTTTGTTCTAAATTCTGCCCATGACATTTTGGTTTTACTATTTAAGAACTCTATCATTTTATGTGGAAACTCAGAAGTTTCAAATTTATACATTCATCATCATTATCATCACTTTACAAAACATCTTTTTACCTTTGTAACTCCTATGAAAAGAAAATAAATACAAATCAACATAAAATAATTATATTTAACAAAATGCAAAACAAAAAATCACTTTTTGAAAGCTATCTATATTTTTTTCCACTGAAGTAGATTCTACAGAAAACAATCCAAATATCAGACTAGACAGACAAGATTTTTCCATCACTAGTGTTTCAGACAACAAAATTCAAAGTGCAACATGTAGGTATTATTACCACTCTGTTCTATTGAACAGGCCTAAAAGGAAGCAAAGTGCATGATGAGAGGGGACATGATATTTATTGTACTACTGAGGTTTTGTGGGATAATTTAAACTGACATGGGACATATAAATCAAGAAGTACATGAACAGTTATAAATTTGTCTTAAGTCATCTGTTGCTTATGTAAGGGGCAGCAGGCTACGTTGTCAGAGAATATATCACTTCTGATATTGCTCCCCTTCCTTGAATTGGTATTATTAGAAGCAGGAAGAAAAAATAAGAGAGTGTGCGGGGGGGAGTGCTTGAAAAAAGTGAAAGAGAACATGGAAGTGCTGGGAGAAAAAGGGGTGAGAAAGAAAATATGGCCTTCGGGGTGCCCATCTCTTCACCAGTTAGACTGTTTGCCTGAGGTTGGGTTGCTTATCAGATGAAATACAGCTGAAGCTGAATTTTCTCTCTGACTAACCTTCGTGGGGAGCGATCTCTGTGGGTTGTTACTATTATTAATCAACTTGATTTTTTTCAAGTCATCATATTTTCTGACTTAAAGTTTCTCCGAAGTTTAGTGTACCCAAGAATTTCTTAATGGTTTAAATAGACAAGCATGTGTGGGATTAGCCAGGCTAATTTAAGAACAGTTAATGGAATTTTATCATTCTCATTTTTTTGCCCACACTGATAACATTGGTGCCTGATGAAGGAAATCGCCAACAATTTTAGAAATATTCATTTTTTTAAAAAACGAGGGAAATATCTTTGTATGATAACTAGATATAATGATGAACTAAGCAACACAACTGCTGAGATTACAAGTTGTAGCAAATGATATTTTTTCCTGTGTACTCCGCAGGTTCAGTGTGTAGGTCATGTTCACAGAATGTTCAACAGAAACCTTAATCAATTAAAATAGTGATAAGAAATTAATAATCTAACTGATTTTTTGAACTCTTAAGAACTGTAACAAGCAAATAGATTAGTGTTTAACTAAAGTGAAATTAACTGTTTAATATTAACTTGAATTAAATGGTCTTGAGAAATGGTATGACTTTACAAAGTGCCTTCTGAAAAACCAAGCCTGTGATGAATCGATAAGATGGCTTGTATGATGGGTTAATGCACTAGATGGCACTAATTGTATGTCTTTTATGTATTATAAAATCAAATTTAGTGTGAATAAAGAAAATAGCCCACATGAGTAGTTTCTGTTTTTTTTAAATCAGGTATACTTTATGAAATTTCTTTGATATGCCATTCATAATTTCTTATTACAGTCTTTCAGATCATCAGAAAAAAGAATTAATTATAGTCACTTTGATATTAAGTGAATTTCATATTGAAAAATATAATTCCAAGATATTTTTTCGTAACCTAATTTACTCCAGGCAAAATGCAAAATTGTCCTACTATTGGAGGATTAAGTGATTTCATTCAAGTGCAAATTCTATACCAATTACATGTTTTTTCATGAACTTTATTTATCAAAAAGATTAAAGACTCAGGAAACAAATACTTTAGATTTTCTAAACAAATTGTAAACCTTAAAGCATGAGAAAAACTGAGGTCTATAAAAATTCTTAAACTTTAGTACACAAACTGGAGAAAGGAAAGGGAAAACAAAGAGAAACAATTTTCCAAATAAGCAGTTTCAAATGAAGTTCTGTAAGTTTGAACAAATTTACTAAGTACTGTTTTACTTAAATATGATGAAGGTAAAATCTTTAATAGAATTAATATATGCATAGTTTACAAAAATTGATTATAGGTCATATTGATGAGTTATGAACCAATAGATTTTATTTCAAATTTTTATATAAATGTTTTTGAATAATATTTTGCTCAAAAAAAGTAGTGCCTATTGAAAGTATAATTTTCCTTACCTAAACTAAACATTGGCATAGGTAGAAATTACTTGTGGACACCAGAGTTTCACTTACTTGAATTTAGTAAGAACAGAAGATAATTCTTCAACTCAGGACCAATAAAGGTCCACAGATTAATCAGTTGGAAAAAAACTGAATACACAGTGGGATAGAACGTGCAGATTTCAAGAGGGAATGAAAGCTCACACGTTCATGTGTATCCACCACTACACACATACACACAAACACACACACACACACGCACACAACTAAAACCACGATTTTTTTAAAAAAAATAATATTTTCTTCCCTGGGTGTGGTAAAGCCTGCCTATTTACAGAAAATGTTTTTTGAAATACATTACTTTCAAATTGGGCTCTAGTGGTGGTAGTGGCAGAAGTGGTGGTTGTGGAAAGTATGAAATCACACAGGTATGTTGTGGCAGAGGGAAGAGTGATGGAAATGGTGACAAAAAACACGACAGATGGATATGATTTCAGTGAATATATGACATTCTTTTTGCATGAAATCTCTAATCAGGGTTACTCTTACCCCTTCAGTATTGCTTCAAAATCATATGACATTGATTTTGTTAAAAATAAAAATAAACAGTAGGTATAAACACAAAAACATTGAAAGATTCATATCACAGCAACATATGTACACCCTTGTTCATAGCAGCTTAGTTTTTGATATCTAAATCTTGGAAACAATCAAAATGCCCATCCACTGGAGACTGGATTAAAAAAGATGTGGTTCTTTTATAGAATGGAGTATTACTCTGCCATAAAAATGATAAAATTGAGTTATTCATACTCAAGTGAATGTATCTTCAGGATATCCTCATAAGTGAAATAAATAGGTTAGATGTGTAAATATCGTATCTTTTCTCTAATATGAGAAAATGAAGATGTAAATGAGTTTTAGAATACTTTTAAATAGAAAATATTTAAAAAGAAATGGAGTATAGGGGTAAGTAGCAAGGAGGGAAATAATGTGATGGTAATAAAAAAGGAAAAGCCTATGTATATCGGGGCTGGGGGCTATTGGGTGAGTAGGAGAATGGGAAAAATGAGAACTAAGTCATGTCATATCATATACTGGTACAAATTTTCAGTGCTGAAAGTGACTATGATGTGTATATATAATGTACCAATAAAGATTTGAATTAACAAAAAGATGTGTTGTGTACATGCACCAACTCCCCACAAAGAATGTAAACATTATGTGCTGCAAATATAATAATAAAGAAATGTCCAAGACAAAAAAATTTAAAAAACAGTTTTAATGCAAATAATAAACTCTCCCTCTTGCTCTTCCTTGCTACATTACTTACTTTCTCTAATTGTTCAGAGCTTATTTTTAAGGTATTAATTTTTATGTAAAAAAATCAATTTTTACATAATAAAAATTGTAGTGATTGGCCTGCGCAAATATCAAAAGTTGAGTACCCTTAAAACGTATTATGCAAAATTCATTCTTGTATGGAATTAGAGAAGTAATGGGAGGAAATTCAAAAGGCCCATTATATTTGAGTGCTACTTGGAAAACCCCTCCAGTACTTAGAAAACACTCTCTTAAGATTTCCTTTCTCACACTGCCATGAGCAAGTACTTCATCTTTCCACAGAATTGAGGTCAACTTCCTAAAATATGCACAGGGATCCTCTGATGTATCAATATTTCTACCATATTCATTTTATGTACTCATTTAGAAGTAAAAATCATTGGGGATGCAATGAATATGAGCTCATTTACATGAATTTGAAATATTTAAATGTAAAAATAGAAATGTCTTAAAAATCCCTTTAAGAAATCAATTGTTTTTAATTCTGAAAACAGTTACATTATTCAAAGCAACTCTTAAAATTGCATTTTTCATAGAAAATAAATAGGTTGATTAGACACAGTACTAAAGACATTTCACATGTTATAGACACTAAACTTATAATAATTTACATCCATTTTAAGCAATGTACTATAGTATACACAGTGAAATACAAGCAATTTAACTTCCAAAATATAAAATTTTTGAGGTGATTTAATTTTAGTTCCATTGATCATCTGAATAACACTAATATACATGAAAAACCATATAATCATATGGTTTAGAATAAAGGTCAAGGACTAGCATATGGATCTTTTCACCTAACAGTAATTTCACATTAAGGTCATTTTTTCCAGCTTAAAATGAAAGAGATCCATCTCCCCAACTTCTAGTTATGGTGGTAAAACCGGACATAGTTTATGGATACCTACACACATAGAACCAGACAGACCCTTTCTCTTGACTCTGCTTTAAGAACATGTTCTCCATCAATGGAAATTACCACTGCTCCTATAGACACAGAGTAGGACTCGGAGTCAGTCATAATCAGCTTCGCCAGGCATTGGGAAACAGGCTCAAGTATTTGCAGTGGGCTTTGGGGAATGAATAACCTACCCTGCATTCAAGGAAGGTATCTGTTCACCTTTCAATTTGCTAATCTTGAAGATAATCAAGTGAATAAGACTTCTGCTATTACTGAGATTCTGTAGCCCCTAGAACATAAAAACAAAAAGACATGTTTATTACTTACTAATGAGAGGCACTTGCTTTGTTCCCCCATCTCTGATTTACAGTATCTGTGAGTTAGAAATTTTTCATAGTTTACAAATAACAGTTAATTCGAGGATGGATACAGTTTCAGTGAATATATGACATTATTTTTTTAATGAAATCTCTGCTTAGGGCTACTTTGACCCTTTAGTATTGCTTCCAAATCAGTATTACACTGAATTTTTTAAAAATAAAAATAAACAGTAGACATATACACAAAAGCATTGAAAGATTCATATCTTATAAAATACATTCCTACATACCAAAAAGCCTGAAAGTTTCAGAAAAATATCTAGAGCCAAGATTTATGAAATTTCCCTAAATGTATGAGAGTCATAGTGAAGAGAAGCTTCCAGAGTGGGATGTGGTTACCTGCTGGGGCTGAATGTAGAATGAGAATGTGGTTGGTCCTGGTTGTAAAGGTGATGTATTCACTTACGACTCCATTTTTCCATTTTTAGTATCTACACTCATGAGCACACACACACATGCACACATACACATGCATGCACTCACACATACCCTTCTAACAGGAAAAAGAAAAAAAATGATAAATGAAAAGTAGAAAAGTGCCCCAGAGAGCAAATGCATGCTACAGCATATATAGAAAGACCACCTTACTCATACTAAATAAACTCAGATTCTAAAATGTGATTTCTCTGACTCATTGGAAATGCACAACTCATGTGAAGGTCACCATAATGTTCAGTAGTCAATGGGCCTCAAGGTTCATTAGTGCCAGTGATACATTTTGAAGACTTAAAAATATTTTGAAGATTTAAAAATATTTTGAAGATTTAAAAATTTAAAGATCTACCTAAAATAAAACCCTCACTTGTGTTGCAGAAAAATTCCCTAAGGAAGATTCCACATGAAGTAAATTCTGAGTTAATATTTCTCAATGGATGTTCTTACCCTTGGTTCAAATCCATACAACCACTGCCAGACTATTCCTAGGCCACACTGAAAATGAAAATGTTCACACTTTCAATTTGGGGATCGTGATACTCCCACCATGTCCTTGTTGCCTAGGACTGCTTTTACTCTTCTAGGTCATTTGTGGTTCCAGCTGGATTTTTAGATTATTTTCTCTAGATCTGTGAAATAAGCTGTTGGAATTTCAATCAGAATTGCATTTATCTACATAGTAGTTGTGGGAGTATAGTTATTTTGATGATGTTGGTCCTACCTAACCAGGAACAAGGGATGTCTTTCCATTTTCTGATTTCCTCTTCAACCTCCTTTTTCAGAGAACATATATTTTTTAAAAAAAATAAAATGGATTATTACTCTGCAATAAGAAATTATATGCTTGAGTCCTTTATAGTCAAATGAACACACATTGAGGACATACTCATAAGTGAAATAATGGGTCACAGATGTGTAAATATTATACCTTTTCTCTGGTATGAATATCTGAAAATGTAAATGAGTTCTAGAGTGTATGATAGATACTGTAAAATAGAAAATATCAAAAGGAAAAGGATAGTGGTTAGTAATGAGGGCAAAGAAAAATATGATGTTAAAAAAAGGAAACAAAGAGATTTAGCTGAATGGTTCCAGCATCTGTCTAGCAAGTACAAGGTCCTGAGTTTGATCCCTGGTAATTATGTACAGCAATGTCAGGCATGATGACTCACACCTCGATAACCATATACCATAATATTGGGCATGGTGGCTCATACAGAGCACTCAGGAAGCAGAGGCAGGAGGATTACTGTGAGCTCAAGGTTGAGTTCAGGACCAGCCTGAACTACAAAGCAAGGCCCTGTTTAAAAAAAAAAAAAAAGAGAAAGAAACAAAGCAAATGTAGAGAGGGGGCAGGGTATTGTAGGGTGGCAAGGTGAATGGAAAAAAATGAGAATTAAGTCATGTCATATACAGGTACAAATTTTCAATATTGAATGTGATCATAATGTGTATATAAGGTATACCAATAAAGAATTCAATTAAAAAATTCTCACACTTGAAATGTTAGTCTCTTAAAAATTATTCTTGTCAACAACTAAGGTATATACCATGAATACATAATGTACTGGCTAAAACTATACAAAAGTCTATTGTCATTTTTGTATTTTTTATTTCTTAAAAAATATCCCAAATATTAGAAAAATAATATTAAACATTAAAAAATTTAAAAACCATCAACAATACTAGAGTTACATCGTAATATATGTAATAGTGCAAAGCCAGTAGTGGAGTATTTCTACACAATTACCTGAACCTGATTACTTTT
>PVIR01037616.1:0-15012 GCA_004026965.1 Petromus typicus | reverse complement strand
CTACCATACATTTGGTGTGTTATGACCCTGGTGATCATGTGTTCTCATCTTCCCACATGATAAATTAGGGTTAGATAAAGGACAACTGGCTTCCATTGGCAGAATATAATCTGAGTTGAAAAGAAAGTGGTTCAAGAAGGGAATTAATTTTGAAAAGAATTGGTTAGACAAAAATGGAGCATCATGTTACCAGTTAACTTACAGCCAGGTACAGCCTCAATTTGGTTCTTCCAAGCCCACTTGCTGGTCTCCCTGAGCCCAGTGCAGCAACAACAGATGAGGCTAGAGCCAAGGGGAGTCCTGCCAGGGCAGGTTGTGAGCTTGTCCTTGCATTCCTAGCATTTAATAAATGTCAGGTGCACATTAGGAAAGAAAGCCCTACTTGAGCTAGACAAGATTTTATAAGTTGACAACTGTATTTCTGATTTTCATTTATCATGGTTGTCCTAAAAATCTTGCTATCATTTACCTTTTTTACAGAGTTGTATTGCATTCAAGAAGCATATTTCAATAGCCATGAAGGATTAAAATGCAACTTTATCTTCATACCTTTGAGAGATCAATAATTAGTGCATAACAGACTCACTAAAAAAAAAACTATTTCAAATTTGTCACTTTCATCATAAAATAGTTTCTTAAACACCTCCAACCCCCATTTCCCACAAAGAGAAATTTCCTTCTTCTCACTTAGCCTATTATTATCTATATCTGCTCATTATCTTTTCTAGCGAGTATTGCCACTTTAGGATGTTCAGAGGGAGGAAATGGAATTGGTAATTTAATTATAGAATCACTTTTGTACAATTGATGAGCTGAAAGTCTATGCATATTCTCATGCTAGTAATTTTGCCCTGTTACATTAGTTGAGTTATTTCACATCCCTATGCATCTCTTTCATAACTATAAAATTTAAATTCTAGTTGGAATTGAATATTGAAACATTGAAATATATAGATCAAAAATTGTAATAAAGCAGTAAATTTCAAAATGGAGTTCAGTCTTTTTAAAATTTACAGCCTTGTTCATTTGCCTGTAACTATAATTTGCCATGGCCTGGCTTATACCTTTCTTGCTTCTCTTCATAGAAATATGAACTCACAATCCTCCTGAAAGTCTTTCATGAAGATGGAGCTTCATAGAGAACAAACAAGAGTAGAGTCAGAGCCAAAGCATATTAAATTTGGTTGAATGAGACCCATAGACTTGCAGCATGTCATAGTTGGAATGAATTTTAGCCTTGATTTAATTTAAAAATCTCAGGCCACGAGGTTAAAGGACATCCCGGAGTCAGAAAGCAGATCCAGACTAGAATGTAGCCTTGATGACTTTAGACCAGGGTTCTGGCTGCTGAAATCCATGACACCATTTGTACATCTGTTGCCTTTGAGTTAGCTGACAACCACCGCCCCTCGCCGCCATGTTGCACTCTGGTGCCCCTTGAGTTTCACAAGTGGGTCTGCGATGGAGTCTCTTCACAAGCCAGGTCTACTGAAAGGAGGTAATATTTCAAAACTCAGAAGGGAGCATTTACTTTCTCTTTGCTGCGCCAGTGTAGTCTTCATGCGGAAAGATAGCAAGGCCTTCCCCATTTCTTTCATTGAGATAAAGTTGTAAGAAGCAGAGTTTGGAATGATTACTGAGAAGGAGATCTGAAGGGTCTGACATTTTTGACTCAAAATTGCTGAACTGGACAGGAAAAGTTGTGTCTCTGAAAGGCAAAGATGGGTGGATATGATGCTCACCTGTAGGAAGTCCCATTAACTGCACGGTGGGCACAGATACCAGTTTGGCCAATACAATTCATTTTTTTTTTTAAACCTGAATCCTGGGGGCAAAATCAATTCTTGGAATTGGAGTGAGAGCATGATTACCCAAGGATGTACAAGGGCAGGTGAGAGCTGAAAGAGGGAAGATCTTTTTTATTTTGGGCTGGTCTCTTTCCAAGGCCCACGCAGAGCCTGCTGTTCCTCACAGCATCTAACCATGCCAGGGGAGGGGTTCAGCCACCTTTTGGGGCATTAGCAACGAGGGCTGATGTCTGGCTATTGCCCATCAGCCATGTGCTTCTTCGCTCTATTCGTATAAAAATCACACATCTGTAAAGTACAGGCAACGCTGGTGCCAGTTCCAGGCTTCGAGGGCCCATGGTCCTCAGGGCTTAGTGTTCAGCTGAGGACCTGGGTTGGCAACTGCCGCTGCAGGTTTCTGCCACCCCTACCTACTGCCCCTGGTGAGTCGCTGTTGCTGGTTACTGCCCCCCAGAACCACCAGTCAATGCCAGTGAATGCCAGACACTGCTGTCTAACACTTCTAGCTGGGATCTGGAGCTCTTCAGGTGTTAGGGTTATATATTATCTAGGTGATCCTTCAAGAGCCTCAGGCGCTCGTGGGTGGAGCTTCTGAAAAAGACTGGATCTCGGGGCTTATCGCGAGGTTGCTGTTAAGAGGTGGGGTCTAGCGGGAAGCGGCAGGTCACTGTGGGCGTGGTGTGGGCGGCTGTCTCTCTTTTTCTTCTTGACTTCGCTCCGTTTTCCCTTACAACGAGCTGTTGACTTCTATCTAGGCCTTTCCATACAGCGTTCTGCCTCGGAGTGGGCCGACTACGGACTGAAACCTCTGCAAACTGTAAGCCAAAATGAATCGGTCCTCAGATGTTGGGTGTTTTGTTTCAGCACCAAGGAAAATAAGACCCCAGGCTAACAGCCTCAGGTTTTCATAGTGACTCTTTTTTAATGTCTTCCCTACTCAGATGAAGAATCTTGAGTAGATTTATAGGATTTTCTAAACTCATACTATTGAAGTCGGGTATTAATGGGTTCGGACCCATGCTGTAGCACAGGAAGTTCAGTGTAGGAAAGAGAGTCTTCCTAGATTGACCAAAGGAAAGCAAGAGGAATACTATGTATATAGCAACAGAGAAGTGACTTGTCTGAATTAAGCCTGCTGATTGGTCCCCACTGGTCTGATTCAAATCTACTCCTTGGTCCAAATTCAATTCTACTGCTTGGTTCAAATTGAAACCCACTGTGGTCAAGCTAGATACCTCCCAGGAGTGGGTGTAGAGCATCCAGGATAGCTGCAAGTGTAGCTGCCAATCCATCCATGCCTGTTTCTGCTGATAAGGGGGAAAGGGAAGGGCTAGCCATTTCTACTCCAATAACTCTCCTGGCAGCCCTTGGTCTGTGCCCCAGATGCTACTCAGTGGGACCAAAATGGCTGTCACTCATTCCCCTCCTATATTCTGGAAGTTCCTTCAGGACATGCTGTTTTTTAGGGAAACATCGCAGTGTTTGAACTGAAGACACTTTGTGTTCAGAAATTACATGGCAAAATGTTAGAGAAAAAGAAAAGATTCTAAGCAATTTAAAAACTGAGCACAGGAGAAAATTAATTGGCTTTCTGCTAACCTCTATAACCTCAATCTTTGAATTTCTTCCCTCCTTTAGAGCAATCACTTCTGTGGTGTCAAAAGAAATAAGATGTGATTTCTTCTAATTCGTTATTGCAATCTCCATCAAAGGAGGGCGAAGACAGTAATTAGTGTTCTGCACCAACCAGCCTCCAATTTGACATGAACTGCATTTGTCCTTTGCACAGCTGAAAAGAAAGCAGTTCTAATTCTTGGAATTTTCTCATAGTTGCTTTTTCCTCCAGATTTTTCTACTGTTAATTTTTCTTTAAAGAAAACCAAAATGAAAAGCCTACAGAATGAACAAATGGTCCTACCTTACCTTCAGAGTGAAATGATCCTATGAAGCATCAAAGAGAAGGGAAGGACGGTGGTTGGGGAGACCACCCTAGTTTCTTAGCACATGAGGGTTCAGATATTCTAGAAATCTGCTTGCATTTTTCAAAGTGGCTGAGACACATGATTCTGGAAGGTAAAATGCTTCAGTACCACGGAACTATAGTGATTCTTCTGTGAACAGTTTTTGAACAACTGTAGAAGGGTTAGTGACAGGCACACATGAATGCTAAACTCAGAGCAGCAGGAAAATTTGGTCAAGAAGTCCCTCAGTCATCCAGAATGTTGCATTCTGGGTATGATGTAAAACTCTACCTGTTTTAGGCCTTCAGGTTTGTAGGATCAGAACATGGTAAAGAGAGGGTGGACCTAGACTGAGCTGGGTCCAGAGCTAAGTCTATAGTAACTAAGGTGGCTAGAGCTCATAGTACAGAAATGCAGAAAAGGGAGATGCACAGAGAATTCCAAATCTGAAGAGTCCTTCTGGAAAATTCACAGAATTTCCTTTTAGCTTCTTATAGGAGGTAGTGATGCAGGAATTTGGGATAGATGAAAATTTTAAAAATATTTTTGTTTTGTTTTCAACGAAGAGCACTGTGGAACTTGATCTGTAATGTTCAGTTTAGTAGCCACTAGGTGCAGGTGGCTGCTTAAATTTAAATTAATGAGAAGTAAAATAAGTTCCATAATATAGTCCTTCAGACGTATTAGCTACATTGTAAGAGCTCAATAACCACATAGTGGCTACTACACTGACCAGCACAAATATACATCTCCTTCACTGTGAAAGGGGCCAATTAAAAATACAGGGAAATATGGTTTTAATGTAATTATGAAATGAGTAATAATTTTCAACACCATATTTTTTTACTTTTTCTCCTACCAAAATATTTTTATTCAATTTAAAATTTATAATTTATTTGAAATTTATTTTAAAATTCTGAGCATAAAATATTAAGGGCATATAACTTTGAATTTCAAGAATGCCTTACAACATTTTTTTAAAAATCCATTTAGTGAGGAGAAAACAGGTAGAGACAGGCTATCAAAAGAAAGTGATCAACATTCTTCTTGTTAGTGAGCTCCAACAGTAATAAATTCCTTTGCATTTCCTTTTAAATGGATGTTTGATTGGACGATTTCTCAAGTCAGTTGTCTAGAGTTTCTCAACCTGAACATTCATGATATTGACATTTTTCACCTGAGTATGTAGATGTGTAGACATTTTGAATATAGGGGTATAGTGATAGTAAATCAAGTGATCCTAATTCCACTTATGACTGATGAACAAACTGGAAGTAGAAGAGTCTTTTCCATCATTATTCAAGGTGGGCATTTTCTCCAAAGCTATGAGACATGGCTCCTCTCACTGCTTAAGCAATTTCCATAATAAAAACAACTTGCTACCATATGAATGTCTCCAGAGGCTGCTACTAGAGCAGAAAGGAAAATCTCACAGAGTCTCTGGGGGCTTGGTGACAGATAAGGGTAGAGTTGATGGGGATCAAAGCAAATGAGCCTGCACCTCATTCTACTGCCTATCGGAGGATCACATGTTACCCCGAAGAGAGCAATGTGTGGCAGCTGAACAGAACTTCTGTGGGAAGTGAGATGGGGTTCACGGTGCAGATGAATGTGGGGACAGAATTGCTGGCTATGAATGTCCTGCTTTGCTCAGGCCTTAGGAAAACTGGCTGAGATCATACTGGCCTGGAGACCTCTGCAAGACGAACTCCAGCAGAGCCCTTGCTTGTTATATGTGAGACCCTGAGTCTGATTCCCCAACTCCCCAAAAGACAAAAGACAATAACAAGGACAGTACTAACTTTATAGGAGACTTTGAAGGGGCCACATAGAGGGCAGTCAGGTCCCTGGTATGTGCAGAAGGAGATGTGATAGTGCAAAAGTGTTATAGGACTTAAGTGACCTGGTAAAGAAACAGCAGGGAGTGGGCATTGAAGAGCAAAAATTATTCTCTGTGACTTCTTTTACCCCATTGTCCTGGCAACATGACACAAATTATTCTGAAGATAATTTTTATCTTTCCATTTTAAGAAATACTTCTTTTTTAACAAGGCAAAGTTTGAAGTTTACTTCTGCAAAAGGGTACGAGTGCACTCAGACATGTAGCAGCCTATGCACCACGTGGTGGGGAAACTTCTTCACGTGTGGGAAGCAGCTATCCTTTCAATTCATTGGCTGAATTGAAAACCTCCCAATCTATTATACTGAAGTTGTTACAGGAATCTGAGAAAGAACACAGAGGCACAGAATTGAGGTGAAAATAAGAGAGATAAAATAAGAAGGATATATTTACAAATAAGATTGAGTGGCACTAAAAGCCATGCTCCATGTTTGACCTTCAACCTCAAAGGGTGAGGGAATCAGCACAGATGTTTTACATTCTTTACTTGATTTTCTCTATCACAGTAACACCTTTTAAAAAGAAAGTTCTTAAACGTATTTTTGTAAAAGCAACAGCCCAAGATCCATAAATAGACTTGGAAAAAGGCCCAAGAATTACTTTGGTTTTTAGAAATTTTATTCTACATAACTAATATCATGTCAGATATCATTCCTTTGAATAGTTATGTTTTCATAAATATTTATGAGTTATTTAATATAACATCACCTAAAATAATTCATGTATTGATATAAGAAGGGTAACATTAGACACTGTGGTAGATTGCAAGTCATTAATGTGAATAGCAAAATCAGACTCAAAATCTTTGTGCTTGATTAGAATGACACAGTTACCAAATGAAAGTCCAGAACCACCAGATCAATGAGGGCAAAAAAACCTTACTGAAAAATTGGTAGCATAAGATTAATAGTCTATAATTAATTATTTTCCAAAGTAAAGCTGTAGATTTCCATCAGTCTAGTATCCATAGGAATTAATCCAGCTAACAGATGCAAAAATTTAAAAGTACTCTTGAACTGGAGCATGAATTCAGAGGAGGCACTTGATTTTCATAGTCTTGAAAAATTGGCTCCTAAAAATAAAAAATGAAATGTTGTATGGAAGAGATAGGCTTTTGGGAGAAGGATAATGCTCTAGCAGAGACTCTTCAGGGGTACTTACTGAAACTCTGACAAGCACAAGGGAACACAGAGCAGGATTTAGGAGGTTCATGTCCAGATGACAGCCTGGCTTGGTCCACTGTGCTGGATATTTTTATGCATGCACAACACACTGGCCCCATCAGCACCATATATAGGAAGTAAGTTAAACTACATAGAATTTTGATGACATTTCTTAGAAAATAGCTGTCATGCATGATATTATAGCTTCTAAGTAGGAACATATGTCCTTACTCACATTTAATTTTTAAAAATGAAGAAGCAAGACAGTGCAATATCAGAAGACTTGGGTTCTAGTTCTTATTCTGATATGGTAGGAGTACAGGCATGTTGTTTGACCTGAATGGACCTCTATTTACTTATCTAAAAATTGAAGGGATTGGATATGACTAGAATGCCCATAGAAACCAGAAGCACCTAAGCCTTGGGATGATAAAGGTATCTGACACTAAGGATGCTTTTGGGGGATGGAGACTGTAAGGAAATGGAGAGTGTCTGCCTTCTATTGGAGCAATCAATATTCAGCCCCCATTGAGTGTCTGTAAGGGGAAGAGTCAGATTTTTCAAGAAGATAGATCCAGTCAGATTTTTTATGTTAAATATTCTAGTTTTTACATGCTAATTTAAAGTAGATCAGTAACCACACCGGGAAGGCCAAACTAAACCTATATGTGGTTGGACTGAGGCTGGAGCTACCATTTTGCTGCCTTGGATATGATGTGCTCCACAGTTCCTCCTTCCTTTGTGGTTTTATGGGTGGATGGAGAAAGGTGATCCTGGGGCCAGAGAGCACCAACTCTCTGCTCAACTTTATTTGATCTTTTTTTCACTTGGTTTCATTAACATGTGTATACAGTAGGGAATCAGAGCAACCACAGTCAATGGGATGGATGCGCTTTTGCAGAAAGACAGCATGTAAAATAGATGCTCCGTGTGCGTTGGGATCTTGATGAAGTGATAGAGCTGCAGTGTGGTCAATGAGGCCATGACACAGAGCACCCGGAAGCTCAGCTTATAGCTATTTTCCCCTCGGCAGCTCAAAAGGAACATCTCTGAGTTGATTGCAAAACCCAAGCCAAAGAGGACTCCGAGGTTTCTAACAAGTCCAGCAAAAGGCGTGGTATCAATATGGATCCAGTCTGGGTTGGCACACCATTTCTTGGCTATAGGCACAGACCATAGCAGATCGATGTCGAGCAGTCTGAGAAGCAGGTAAAAGCCAAGTGCAAAGAGGAAGAGGAAGAGGTTGGTCTTCAGGTATGTGCTCAAGCTGGCTGTGTGGATGCTTGGAGTGTGTTCAAAGGCCTCTGCCACCAGCATACCTGGGGGTTGGAAGGAGACACACATGACTTCTTGAGGCCCCCTGGAATGGTACCTTTCTGCACTGAGTAGTTTATGTATAGTTTTCAATGCCAAAGGGCCTTGATTCCTAAGTTCTGTCCATTTCCTAAAGACTTTTTAGGCTTAACTGAGAGCACAGTTTGTTCCATAGTCTTTTAACTATCCATATTGTGCCATAAGGATCAGTCAGGAGTTAGTGACACTGAGTAACAATCTACTTTATAAGCAAAGCACTAATCTAGGAACTCACAATTAATATTTCAGTTGCCATTAGCTTAGAGAGCTTTTGAAAGGTACATGAGGCTGAATGTCAGAAACCCAGTCATAGTGAACACAGCTCAGGAATACAAAGCAGTTAATAAATGAAATCCAGTCATGCAATAACTACCTGAGATGTTTCAGAGAGTGTCTTGGATGACAGGTTTCAAGGTTATTAAGTCTCCCAAATCAAGGCACAAGCACCATGTCTAAGGTAAGCTTTGGGTGTTGGTCTTCCCTGCAGTCACATGTCAGAAAAGCCCATCTCACTATTCAGTTATGCATCTGTACCATTGGGTGGAACTATGTCATTGTGTGCTTGGAGGCTGCAAGAAGGATGCAGAACTATCTAAGCTCCTACAGTAGCATTTAGGATCAGTGGCTAAATAGAACTACCTCAGAAACTGGAAAAGTGATTACAGTTAATACACAATACAGCAAAGCAAAACTTTTCAAATGATACAGTTGAAGATAAGTGATCGTATTTACCACCAATGACTCCAAGAATTACTTGATGAGGAAAATGTGTTGCTATGAATACTCTGGAGATGCAGACACTGATTTGTATCAACCAAAAAAGACTCCAAAGAAATGACCAGGTCAGTCTACGGTGGAAGAATAGATACAAGTGTAAATGCAAACCAACTGTACCGCTCGCAGGTGATCGGTTTCAGCAGAATCTTCTAGCTAGGACAGAACACGATTCTAGTCTTTTTTGCAAACTATTTTCATATGCTCTCTGTGGTTCAAAACTTCAACAGAGGTTTCTACACTTCTTAATACATTAAATTTAGCCAATACTATCTCCTGGGATAGGAACCAATTTGATGTCTCTGAAATAAGGAAAATTATTGTGATGGAAAAACATTTGGGGAAATAATAATATTCAGGATAATCAAGAGTAGACCATTTATTTGTTTTGTGCTCTGTCACTAGTGCTTTCTCTTTGCCCTCCTCTTTCAGCTTTTCTTTGGATAAACACTCTAGAGAGGAGCTCCCCCTTTTAAATAAGGGCATGAGCACTCTCTCCTGGGCAAGTTCTCAAAACATCCTGCTTTCTTGTTTTTTGAGACACAGAAAGTGAGGAACAAGGAAATAGTTATCATTTTCAATGAGAAGCACTACTGGGAAAAATAGGTATGAAAATATTAAAATTCAAACAATGTTTGTTGTTTAAAAAATTTAACAGTATAGAGTTCTAGAAATCCTTAATTTAGTCTGATAACCAATGTAAAGAGTGAGTGAGCAGTGAAGAGAAATGAGAGTATCAAAGAGGAAGTAGTCAGGGGTTATCTATGTGGACCAATAAAAAGGGTTTGGTGATGTCAGGATGAGAAAGAAGACACTCAACAAGTTTTTATAGATGGAGAAAAATCTTTCTGTTAAAAAATAAAACTGGAGCTGTAAGAATTTTTTAAGAAACTTTTTTCTTGGTTTGTTCATTGAAACAAGGAATAAACTACAGAGACATATTTCTTCTTCTTCTTTTTTTTTTTTTTTGAGTACAGGGGATCATACTCAGCAACTTGCACTTGCAGGGCAGGCATGGCACCACAGAGCTACATCCCTGACCTTCAGTACTGCCCTGAAGTACTGCTCATATGTGGTAGATGTTGAAATGCTTTTAATTTAAAAGAACTTATAATAATGGTATAATGTGTTAGTCATTTTTAACTTAACTGATATATCCTAGGTAGCCTAATAAGTTTACACCTAAAGTAGTGCTAATGATTATTTTAAAAGATTTCAAGAAAGAAGGAAATACCTCAATTCCTGCAAGTTGTGAGTAATCCTAGCGTACTGTGTCTTTCTAAACATTAAAAAATGTCCCAACATTAAGTCTATTTTAAGTTTGCTTCTATAACGTTTTTAGTTAAAAAGAGTGTTTAGTCATTAAAGCTAGAATATGTATCATGCTTCTAAAAAGCATGGGCTGTTCAAAGTAGGAAACAGATAAATTGATGCATTCAAGGGAATGATGACTCTTAAAACTTCCGGTTAATCTTAAAGTAAAGGAACTTGCACACAAAAATATTTTCTTATGTAACTTTAGATGACTTGGTGAGGAGTTACCAAAATAAGAATTGAATTTTCAAAACCCCAACTCACATTAAGCAAATCATTAATCAGTTAAACATTTCCAACTCTGCTTTAGAGTGACAATAGCCAAGAGCTAATTGGGGCATTATTATAAAGCAAGATAGTAATTTTCTGTACACTCTGCTACTTTGGCTATGATAAAACAGCATAAGCACATTTTACTCAACTAAAAATGAATTCTTAGAAGAGACTGTGTTCAAAGATGTTAATTCCAATGTGGCAGAAACTGGAGCCAAGCTGACCTGTGCAGAGTGATGGAGAACTTGTCCATCCAGCTGACAGAGTGGCTCAGGGCAGCCGTTACCATGACATACCAGACACACGACGACCCCATTGCGTGGCCAGATGGACTTCCTGAAACAAGTAGCATCCATTTGGAAAATAGGTAATTAAATATCAAGGTTGGAAATAGACATGGGAACAGCATGATTGCCACAAGAATTACAAATAACCCAGGTGGAAAACCACACAACATTGACAATATGTAATGTTTAGGAAACAGGTAAAAATAAGGAAAATTGAGTCAAGTTGAGTAAACATTATCTCAAAAACATTACTTGTAGGTTTTCAAGTTCATTGAATTCCAGAGGTCTATATATACCAGGGTTATAAGAACGTAGGCTTTTGAACCAAAATCTAACACAACTCACTCCTCATATCTGATTATTATTATTATATTTTATATCTGATTATTTTTAATTGACAAGAACATTAAAGTATTTGTGTAGGATCTTGAATCAGTTTATTTTCCATGGGCTGAAAAGTCAAACTCTAAAGAATATCATTGCTAGGTTTGTAGTTGACTTGTAAGTGACAGCTTTGTACAAGCAGCTCTGCATATGCCTGTCTTGTGCTCACTGCAGTGAGAGCTTTTGTCAGGCACTGAGAGTGAGGAGAAACTGTGGAGGGGACAGTGGCCCTGCAGAAGAATCAGATAGCCTCTCCAATCCCAAAATGTCTGTCTGCTGCTTGGTTTTATTTTTAACCACTGTACTTTGATGTTGTCCCTGATTTTTCTCCTACTAGACATTCCTTCTGGTTAAACACAGTGTGTCTTTGAAACTACAAGACACTTAGTCTTGTTTGTGCTAAATGAAGACAGAGCTATTTCTGATCTATAGGAATTTTCAGTCTATGGGCATTGGATGCCTTCAAGGTGTAAATATATAATCTCTCTCTTGCTCTCTCATGTCTCATACACACACACACACACACACACACACACACACACACACACACACACCATAGGGTAGAATAAATGATGCTGCAAATGCTAGAACTGACCAAAACAACATTTGAATCATCTCCAAGATAATCCATCCATCCATTTGTTTATCCATTCATTGCACATTAATTTCACCAACATAAAAGGTACATCACTCCACTCCTGACAGGGCACAGAGTCTAAGCAGCCAGATATAATGAAATTATAGTACAATATGATAAATGATATAACAGTCATATGCATATTTATGGGAGCAAAAAGAACATTCAGAAAACACATCAGAATACATGCATTCATTATGTTCAGGGCTATTTTCAAATGACAAGAGTTTTGTGCTATGTAACTAGTGAGGTACAATAAAACACATCCTTATAAATTAAAACAACATGTAATCTTTTATATACATTTCAATAATCTTTTTACAATTTTGTTGTTGTTGGCAATGCTGGCGCTCAAACCCAGGCCACACATGGGCTAAGTGAGCACTCTAGCACTGAGCTACATCCAGGGCTTCCCTTTACACTCTTGTATTTCTTATTCAGAATCTTATAACCAAAAGGAAGTGTTTCAAGACATCTGTCTATATATTACACATACAAAAGAAAAAAATTGTTCTAAGAATAGAGATAGTGTTTACCATAGACTGTAAAAAAGGGAAGACCTAATCCTTCTTATGAAAATTTTGTCCATTCTCTCATTCATGAGCTTCTGTGACCTATAAAAGCTTTAAAACTTGCTAAACAGCTGATAAGTCAACACTTGTAGGAGTTAATATAATTATTTGGAAAATTTGTTCTGTTTTTATGTTTGTTCTAGTATCAAACAAACAGTAAATGCTCAATTACAAAATCATTGAGGGAGTATTCTCCCAACCTATTATTTCACTAGTAACAGAATAGAACTTGATTATCTATAAAACTTCTTTCTCCTCAGCAATTTTGATATGTATGAACTTCTGGCCCCCTTGCTGGTGACATTTGCATTAGTACTCTTGTATAGTATCATAGCCATTCGGTGATAATACTCATACGCAGTGACTCTCTGTTGCAATATCTTCGGTAACTCAGTCTACACTAATTGCTTACCTGGACCTGTTTCGCATGTAGTAGGGAACTGTTCAAGGCATGGGCTCGAGTGATTTGGGTAAGTCTGAGTCTCCTGAACCCACCAGTAAGGCCGATGACCAAATAATATCCTACATTTGAAGAAATAAAAATATTCATATATTATTTAAACATATAACCATTACTTAATTGGAGACAATTTTATTCTATAAAAATTACTTAATAGATGGTTGATGAGGAAAGTATGTGGAATAACTTGGGTTCTTTCTAGTCTTTCATTCACTGTAGAGGATGGTAGTCTTCTAGTCTGTTGGCATCCTAATGTCCCACAAACATAGGGACTTTTCTTCTTGTAAGAAATGTCTTCTGAGGGCTTGAGTACTTAGAAAAATATCACAGTTGTTCCTAAAATAATCAATGTTTTCAAAATGTTTCTCTTCATTTAACTTCTTGGTTAATCAAAACTGTTATAGGCAAAAGGAATCAAGGTGCTTTGGTTTCAGGTAAGACAGTCCTCAGGAGACAGTCTTTCTAAATTAACTACCTTCATTTAACTTCTTGGTTATACGTCAGTTAAAATACATGTTTCTATACTTTTCATAATTTCTATCTATGAATCTGGTTTTAATTTTTATATGTATTAGGATGTCTGAAAGACTTTCATAAGTTAAATTATATACAGCTGAAATTTGATCATTAAGACAAAGCAACAAACTTAAGAAGTTGTAGGAAAAAGAAAATAAAACAGAAGTCTTACCATTTAAATATAAGATTGAACCAATCCCCAATGACCGCTACCCATATCATCTTAGTTCCAACTGTCTGATTAAGTTGAAACCAAAGTGGAAAATAAATAGAAAAGATATTCCTGGGGTCTCCAACATTGGACATAAAATTTAGAAAATCATAATAAGCTCGGTAATCCTTCTGCAAATGTTGAATAACGAGCACTCCATTCCTATGAAGAAAATCCATCTTGAGAAACAGGCAGAGGTAAAGAGAGCAGTGGGGGCCGAGTACTCCGAGGCCCACTGGTTTTATACACTACCCTGATGGCGTGTGGAGCTGTTACTGTGACATGTGACCCTCACCATCTGTGGAAAAGACATGTCTCCGTTCACCTCTGTTGAAAAGGTCATCTGTTTGTAGTTTTAATTGGTGGAAAAAAAATGAGGTACATACTGATCTGTGGCAATTTGAGGAGAAATTTGGATGAAGCACAATGAATTTCTTATGCAACCTCCCATTTGTGTGAACAGTTGGATTGTGTTTGCTGGAAATTTTTTGCACAGTTCATTTCCTTCAGGGGCAGACATTAGCAATTTCTATGCTTGGCCAGAAGACTATGCAAATAATTATTGCTTGTCAAATAGCTCTTATTAAAGCCTTGCATTTTAATGTAAGATAGACTGTAACTGACAATTCTCTTGGATCTTTGAAGGCATGAAAATTTTATGAGATAAGACAGCATTTTTTGATTACAGACTTTTGGATGAAAATAGTTTCATATTTATTATCAAAGAGAGCAATAGAAGATGTATGGAAAAAGGAAAGAAATATACAGGAGATAGGAAATCTGGAAGGAAATATTTTACTTTTGACTGAAAAGCAGAAATAGGACTCTTTGAGGGTAATAAAAATGTGTTAGGACTGAGTTATTTTTATTGACTAGAGAATACAGTGGAGAGGATTTGAGAGTTGCTCTTGTATCAAAGATGTGAGATGATGTCAGTGCACTTTTGGCCAGTCAGTACAGAGGTTTGTTGTAAACAGTTTTCACTAGAAATCAATGGGGAGCTCCCTAACAGAAATGTCAAGCAGGCCTGTGTAGAAGGGCAAGATAGAGACCTAAGGCTCTCAGTCCCAGTGAGATGTGGGAGCACTAAGTTCTGCCTGAGGAAATCAATGAGGAAACTATTGCACCCTATCAGGTGGCTAACAGTGGCTCTGGGTACAATACTGCTGGCTCCCTGTTTGGATATTAGCTTGGCCAGACACAGCCTCCTTCACTAGAAACCATCTTCTTAGGCCAGGCATAGTATTTTGAATTTCTGTTTGAGTTTTGTCCTAGCATTTAACAACATCATCATTATTAGTATCTGATGCCTGTTGGTACCTTCCTGGCCTCTGATTGCTTTCACTGGAAGAAATGCTTTCATTGACCATTAACATCTTTTGGGGTGCTTTTTAGAAAG
>PVIR01037615.1:0-15012 GCA_004026965.1 Petromus typicus | reverse complement strand
TGTGGAGACTCACACCCAGCAGCAACCAGTACCACATACCACAGTGCCGGGCGTGGTGGCTCACGCCTGTAATCCCAGCACTCGGGAGGCAGAGGCAGGAGGATTGTGATGTGAGTTTGAGGCTGAGCTCAGGGCCAGCCTGAACCACAAAGCGAGACCCTGTCTCCAAAAACCTAAAAAAAAAAAAAAAAAAAAAAAATCAAAGGGGACAAGAGACCTAAATATTAAGACAGACACACTAAACCTGTTGCAAAACAGGTTAGGTAAAACTCTTGAAGACACTGGCTTAAGGAAAGACTTCTTGAACAAAACCTCCATAGCACGAGAATTGACAGAAGAAATCAACAAACAGGATCTCATTCTATTAAAAAGCTTCCACACAGCAAAGGAAACCACAAACAGAGTGAAAAGACAGCCAACAATATGAGAAAGAATCTTTACTAGCTGTTCCTCAGACAAAGGGCTACTATCTAGAATATATAAAGAAGTTAAAAAAATCAGCCCACCCAAATTTAAAGACCCAATTCAAAAAAACGGACACCTGAAATGAACAGATACTTTTCAGATGAAATAACAGCAGCTAAGAAGTATATGAAGAAATGCTCAACATCTTTGGTCATTCAAGAGATGCAAATGAAAACAACACAGATTTCATCTCACCCCACAAAGAATGGCTGCTGTTTCAGAATTAACCATCAACAAATGTCGGCAAGGCTGCAGAGAAAAAGGAACCCTTCTCCACTGCTGGTGGGAACATAGACTTGTACAACTTCTGTGGAAATCAGTGTGGAGATTTCTCAAAAAGCTAGGATTGGAGGTCCCATTTGACCCAGCCATGGCTCTGCTAGCATATACACAAAAGAATTAAAAGATTCATATCACAGCAAAATACATGCACCCATGTTTATAGCAGCTAAGTTTGTGATCGCTAAATCTTGGAAACAATCAAAATGCCCATCAACTGATGCATCAAAATGCATCAACTGGAGACTGGATAAAGAAGATGTGGTTCTTTTATAGAATGAAGTATTACTCTGCCATTAAAAATGCTAAGATTGAGTCATTCATACTCAAATGGATGTACCTTGAGGACATCCTCATAAGTGAAATAAATAGGTCACAGATATGTAAATATTCATCTTTTCTCGCATATGAGAAAATGAAGTTGTAAATGAGTTGTAGTATGTATAGTTGATATTGTGAAATAGAAAATATTTAAAAGGAAAGAGAATGTAGGGGTAATGAGGGGAAAAAGAATGTGACAGTAATAAAGAAAAAAGGAAACAAAGCTTATGTATAAAGGAGGTAAGGGGGGGAAGGGGAAAAAATGAGAATCATGTCATGCCATATTCTGGTACAAACTCTCAACTGAATACGATGATGATGTGTATTCATAATGTACCAATAAAGATTTGAATTTAAAAAAAATAAATTAGGGCAGAGCCAGCCTATAATCCAAGCACTCGGGAGGCAGAGGCAGGAGGATTGCTGTGAGTTCCAGGCTAGCCCTGGCTACATAGTGAACTCAGGGCCAGCCTGAAATACAAAGCGAAACCCCGTCTAAAAAAAATTTTTTTTAAAAAAGCAGAAAGCTTAAAACATATGATCAAGATAAAATACAATGTAAAAGACAAGTACTCCATCAATTGCTCACAGTCATATAAAATAATCAAGGCAACTATAATACCCAAATAAAACCTCAGGGAAATAAAATGAACCAAAAACTGGCAACCCCCGTGATTTTCTGAAACCAGAGTTGCTTTTTTTTTTTCTAGTATGTTTAGACTACAAAGCAATCTGAGAAGTTTCAAGAATATGGACTGAAACAAGAGTAAAATGGGAAACAATAGTGAGGTGTGAATAAGGGTACAACTGGGAAGGAACTGCCCGATCCAACCCTCCAGGACCTGAACGAGAGACAGATAAGGGGTCCTTAAGAGAAGGTGGAGACACACTGGGGTTGGATTTGGTTGAAGGACACAAAACAGAAAAGCACTGCTTAAGTAGCAATAGCGAGGATGGAACTTAAGGAAGGATCTGAGTGCACAGGCAAGAAAGTACAGGACCTACAAATCAGATTCTACGGGATGAGGGAAGGGCCAGTTCGCGAACGATCAGCTGCGACTGGCTTCCAAAAAGCGGCAGAGTGGTAGCTTCGCTGCCCTGCCCCACCCCACCGGAGCAGTTCCTCCCCAGGAGGGCCTCGCGAGGCCCACGGCCCGGCCCAGGCGCTCCCCCTGAGGCTAGGTCCCACTCCGCCCTGGCCCCGCAGCAAAGAACGGCCTTTCTGGGCCCTCACCGAACGCTGTAGCTCCCCAAGCCAAAATGAGGCGCGCTCCTTTCCGCTGGGATCTGGGTCGTGGTAAAGCGCCTGCACTGCCTGATACACAAGCTGCAAGGTCGGCTTTGCTCCTTCCATGGTGGTGGCGGCAGTGGTGACAGCGACAGCTATGATTCTTCTCCTCAGGCTTCCTAGTTGCTCCGCCTTCGCGCTTCTTCACTGTCTTGGCCACAGCCTCTCCCTGGCTGGCGCCATCTCCTCCTCTTTGGCCGTTACCAGGGCAGAAGGGTTCCCCGTGGAATTTGCCCCCTCGGAAACAGCGGATAGGTCGTATTCAGGTTCCTGGCCTTTTAAAATCAGTCTTCCCACTAGAATCCAGCCTACTGAGCTCGAATGCTGGCCAGGGCCTCCCCACTTTCTGAAGAGCCCAGAAGGCTATCGCCACATGACAGACCACGCCGCGTAACTAAACCGCGTTTTAGCGAACCGGAAGCGGTAGCACTGATCCCTTTGGCATACTTCCGCCCGGTGCACTAGAAACTGCCTCCTTCCAGGCACGCCTCCTCTTATCTTCCCGCCCCTCCCGGAAGTGACCCTACAGGGCTGGGAGGTGTGTGTGTGGGGGGGGGGGAAGGGTACTACCTACTTTTCTAGGTTTTTGTGTCCACCTTGAGTTTAGGACCAGCTTATGTCACGCACCTAAGCAGCTCTTCTTTCCTCGGCAATAGGTCCGAGATCTTTTCTCCCCCATCTGCCTTCCCCAGCCCTCTAGGGAATCTCTTCTGGCCCTAGTGGATGATTAAGGCATAGTCAATTGAATAGTCTATAGTGTCCACGGTACTGGAGATCCAAAGATCACTTAAGACGTGGTTCCAACTTTCACTCTAGAGTAAGAACAGGCATGGAAACAAATAGCTATTTACAGATGTTAAATAAGCTTCCCATTAAATTGATCCAAAATGAATAGAGACTCTGTTCATCTTCGTTTTTCTAAATCCTTACCCTCAAAAGAAGGGCTTTCCATTATGATGCTTTGAGTTACAGAACATATGCATGTATCTCTAGGATCACTCTCATATTGAATTATATATCAGTGCATTCCCCTCTCCGAATCAAAAACTAGTTTAAGGTGGACGAGGTGTCACATACCTGTATCCCCAGCACTTGGGCGCCTGAGGCAAGAGGATCAGAAATTCCAACTTAGATGAACAATTTGGTGATTTAGTGCAACACTGTTTCAGAATTTAAAAGGGCTTCGGATTTAGCTCTGTGTGAAAGCCTGGGTTCAATCCTGTGTATTGAAAAAGCAAATAGTACTCTCAATTCACAAAATAGTAATCTTAGAGTACATACATACTGTTAGATAAACGGGGCATTAAACGATAGCGAGTCAAGGGGTTTCTCAACATTGTTGCTACATTTTTTAAAATTTAATTTTAGTTTTTTTTTTGAGACAGGGTATCGCTTTGTAGTTCAGGCAGGCCCTGAGCTCAGCTTCCAACTCACCTCACAGCAATCCTCCTGCCTCTGCCTCCCAAGTGCTGGGATTACAGGCGTGAGCCACCACGCCCGGCACCAGTATTGTATATGTTTAACCAAGTATGGAACCCGGGTCCTTGCGCTTACAAGACAGGCGCGAGAACCACTGAGCTAAATCAACGGCCCCCAACATTTGTTGCTACTCTTGTACCAATAAATGCTACTATGTGAAAAATGCTTAAAAAGCGTAAATAATGTAGTTATAAGACAATCTCCTGAGCAAATCTCCCATTTTAAAGAATAAGAACGTTCTGGCGCCTGTCTTGCAAGCACAAGAGCCGGGGTTCAATCCCTGGTAACTACAGTCAACAAAACCGGGCATGGCGACTCGCGCCCACCAGCAATCAACACCACACACCACAATGCTGGTATGGGCTTGGTGTCTCACGCCTGTAATTCCAGTACTCGGGAGGCAAAGGCAGAGGAAGATTGCTGAATTTGAGGATCAACTTGAACTTCAAAGGGAAACCCTGTCTCCAAAAAGAATAAGAATGTATAAAGCTGAGCCTGGTGGCTCACACCTGTGTCCCCAGCACTCAGGAGACAGAGGCAAGAGGATTACTGTGAGTTTGAGCTGGCCTGGGCTACATAGTGAGTTCAAGGACAGCGTGAACTACTAAACAAGAGTGGAGTGTCAAGGGTATAGCTTACTAGTAGAACAAGTGCTTGAGGTACTAAGCTAATCCCCAGCATCACACACGTGCATATACACTGCTCCAATTAACATTTATTAAAACACCACCTGAAGGGCTGGGTTGTAGCTGAGCGGTACTGAGCTTGTCTAGCATTTATGAGACTCTGAGATCATCTTCCTGCTTTGAAAAATATATATATTTGACCAATAATTGGGGAAAAAATAGACATGACACCTAACCTATAATGGAGGGACCACAGGAGAAATTACTTCTAAACTGAGATTAGACTGATGGATGAAAAGGAGGAAATTAGGCAAAGATCAAGTATTTCAGGGAGAGTCAATAAACATGAAAGCCCATAAGCAGGAGAAGAAAATATGTTCTAGCCGGAATTTTTAAAAAAAGTGTTTTTGTGGGTGTTTTTGAGTACTGAAGTGAACCAAGGGCTTACCTATGCTAGGCAAGTACTTGACCACTGAGCCACTTCCCCAGGGGAAACAAGCAAACACAACACCAGGAATATTGACACATGCCTGTAATCCCAGGCCTCTGAAGGCTGAGGCAGGAAGATCCCCGCATTTGAGCCCTGCAAGTTTGAGCCCTGCATGGGCAACTTAGCAAGTTAGTAAAAACTTGTCTCAAAAAAAAAATGTTTAAAGGGCTGGGTGATCTGGGTGTGGTTGCTCACATCTGTAATCCTAGCATTTGAGAGGCAGAGGCAGGAGGATCACAGGAAGTTTGAGGCTTGCCTGGGCTACATAGTGAGTTCAGGGCCAACCTGAATTACAAAGTAAGTGAGACCCTGTCTAAAAAATAAAAAGCTAAAAAAATAAAAGGACTAGAGATGTAACTCAGTGTTACAGGCCTTGGGATCAATTCCTAGTACTGCAAACAAACAAAAAACTGGGCATGCAGCAAGCCCTAGCCCACAGAATATATGGTGCACACCCGTGGTCTTGCTACACACAGCTGTCCCCATAAGCCTCTGTACTGTAGACAAGTCCCAGCTACTTTCAGGGCTTGGCCAGGATGGTGAGCTGCTATAAACACGTGGCCAGCTGACATTTTGCCCACACCCTCAGGTTTACCATTTCTCTAAAGCCACCTTTCAAATATCCAAATTGGTTTATAGCATCATTATGTGTAATCCTTCTGGAAAATTTGCACACAGAGCCAGGAAATGGAATTCCATGAAAGAAAGACTCACTAATTCTGTCCCTAGCTAACGTGGCAGACAGTTGTTGCCTGCTGGTATCTTTTAAAAAAATTCTCAATGTTCCAGTGAGGCATGGTGGTGCGTGTTTGTAATTGCAGGCTCACTGCAAGTTGTTAGCTATCCTAAGCTCAAACTCCTGCACTACACAAGAAATACGTATTGAGAACTACATAGCAAGATTGTTTCAAAAACAGAAAAGAATATCTCAGCAATGAGGAAAGTGAGTAAGATATGACCCTGGAGGGTATCTTTCTAATATTTCATGATTAAATATGATGATTATATAAAGATGAATTTATAAGAGGGGAAAAAAAAAGAAAAGAAGGAATGAAGGAAGAAGGAAAGAAAGAGAGAGCACTAGGCATGGTGACATACACTTGCAATCCCAGCACTCGAGAAGCTGAGGCAGGAAAATTGCTCTAAATTCAAGGTCAGCCTGATCCATATAGTGAATCAAGGCCAACCTAAACTACATAGTGAAACCTTGTCTCAAAAAACAAAACAGAAAATGAAGGAAAGAAGAAAAGGAAGAGAAATAGGTAGATCCAGAGACATAGAGAAGTCTGAACAAGATGGAAGATACAATTGGCATTGGATGGGAGCAAGAAATGTGTCTCACACAGCTTGATGTTTTCAAGCCATTGCCTAATATATATTGAGCACAAAACCAATGTTTTCAGTGACTTGTCTCTTATTCTTCTTAGAGAAGTAATTCTGGCTCCAATATACTGTCTCAGGCAGGGAAGGTATTGAGAACAAAATCAGGAAACTGATTCTGGAAATGGCTGGGGATTTAGCTAAGTGGTTCCGGCGCCTGCCTCGCAAACACAAGGTCCCCAGTTCAATCCCCAGTAACCACATACAATAATGTCGGGCATGGAGACTCATGGTCAACAGCAATCAGCACCACATACCACAGTGCTGGGCATGGTGGCTCACACCTGTAATCCCAGCACTCAGGAGGCAGAGGCAGGAGGATTGCTGTGAGTCCCAGGCTCACCTGGGCTACTTAGTGAGCTCAGGGCCAGCCTGAAAGACAAAGTGAGACCCTGTCTCAAAATAATCATAGTCATCATCATCTGGGGAAAAAGTGATCATGGCCTAATGGAAGGTGTTAACAGTGAGGATGGAAATAGATTTAAAATGAATTAAGGGGGAGAAAACCTGATAGAGTGGTTGTTTAAATTGAAGGTGGGGGGAAGGGGGTGACAGAGGCTTCTGAGACACAACCAGGGAGAGGAAACAGTTTTTATGGCAGTGTAGGGGGCTGGAAGTTTAATCTTGCCACGTGGAGTATTCAGGCACTTATTAGACACCAAGAGCCAGCAGATGGTAGCGTGTGTGGCACTGCTGTGGGATGAAAGTAGAGATTTGCAAGTCAACGTGTTTAGTTGGTTCCTGAAGACAAAGGAGTGACTGAGATGAGCCAGGGGGCGAGGTCTCCAGCCACGCTGTTGAAGGGATTGGCAGAGTGAGTGAGGCTGAAAGGACAGAACCAGAACAGCATCTTCAAGCACCATCCAGTAAGTATGTCAAAGAAACCAAAGAGAGTTAGAAAACCAAATCTGAAATAAAATATTAGAAACATATGGCATATTTGAAATATCAAAACTTTGTAACTTTTGCCTTAGGCACAACAGTCACCCTAGAAAAAAAATGGCTGCAATGCAAAGGCTCAGTCCCATCACCAATAAGGGTTCCAACTCCTTGCCCTTCTACACATATGCTTCTTTAAGTGAGAAGGTGAATTTTCTGAGTGAAAAGGAAGATGAGTATTTCTCACTCTCTAGCAGTGAGCTGATCCGTAGGCTGCAGGCTCCTCCCTTCAGGTCCTGCCATGGGGCTTCTGAACAGCTTAGGTCTGCCCTGGAGAAAACACACATGACTGGAGGTGACAAGAAGCATAGGCTATGGTACACAAAGTCCTTTATTGTTGTCTCTTGCCCTTGGCACACACCCTTCCACCCTCCAAACCCCACGGTGAGTTTGGAGAGAAGCTGTAGAGATAGAGTTGCAAAGGCCAAGGGTTTTATCTCAAGACTCTTTCTTGGGCCAGGATTTAGCACAATGGTTCAGGTGCCTGCCTTTAATACAAAGTCCTGAGTTCCAGCCTCAGTAAAAAAAAATAAAATAAAATAAAAACACTCTTTCTTTTCTTGTTTGGCATGTTCTTAGAATTTCTTGAAGAAATGTTCTTTCCTCTTATAAGCTAATTCAAATCAAATTTGTTCATGCCATCCAGTTTTAGTGAATGCTCTGCTGTCTTAGCAAACCCAGGGTGCAATGAAAAAATACAATAGGTGGGATGGGGATTTATCTCAGTGGTTCAGGCATCTGCACAGCAAGTGCAAAGTCCTGAGTTCAGTCCCCATTAACCACTCACCACAATGCTGGGCGTGAAGCTCACATCTGTAATCCCAGTACTCAGGAAGCAGAGGCAGGAGGATTGCTAAATTTGAGGTTAGCCTAGGCCACATAGAGAGTTCAGGGCCACCCTGAACTACAAAGTGAGACCCTGTCTCAAAAAAAACCCCAACCAACCAAACAAACAAAAATACAATAGGCTAGGTGGATTAAAAAGTTTATTTTCTTACCGTTTAGAAACTTTAAGTCCAAGATCAAGGTATCAGGATGATCAGGCCCCAATGAACCCTCCTCCCAGTTTACAGATGGCCACCTTCCTGCTATATTCTCAGATGGCAAAAAGAGGCTTCATTAGACTCAAGTCCTATCAGATTACAGCCCTACCCTTGGGAGCTCATTTAATTTTCACTGCCTCCAAAAGACCCTGTCTCCAGATACAGTCAGGCAGGGGACTGCTCATCAATAGGATTTAGGAGGGACACTGCTCAGTCCACAGCATTTTCCTGTTATCTCTGCTGGCTTCAGTGGGCTAGTGAAAGCCTTGCCTCCTGTTCAAAGGAAGCAGGTAACATTAGGCCTACTTGGCACGGGTAGTAAAAGCTCAGGGACCACCAAGCTGTGAGAGCATGAAACAGAGATATGTTATATTTCTTCTTCTTCTTTTCTTTTTTTTAAATTTTTTTTTAGGTTTTTTGAGACAGGGTCTCACTTTGTGGTTCTGGCTGGCCCCGAGCTCAGCCTCAAACTCACATCACAGCAATCCTCCTGCCTCTGCCTCCCGAGTGCTGGGATGACAGGCGTGAGCCACCACGCCTGGCACTGTGGTATGTGGTACTGGTTGCTGCTGGGCGTGAGTCTGCACGCCCAGTATTGTATGTGGTTACTGGGAATCGAACCCAGGTCCTTGCGCTTGCAAGACAGGCGCCGGAACCACTGAGCTAACTCCCCAGCCCGAGATATGTTATATTTCACTAGAAGATAATACCGTTTTTGTTTTTTTTTTAATTTGGTACTGGAGATCTGGGATCGAACTCTGTGACCTTGTGCTTGTGAGGCCCACACCAGAACCACTAAGATAAATCCTTGGCCCTCATTTGTCTGTTTTTTGAGACAGAGTCTTGCTGCTACGTAATTTAGGCTGGCCTTGAACTCACCTTGTAGCACAGGCTGGCCTCAGACTCATGGCAATCCTCCTGCCTCAGCCTACTATGTACTGGGTGTATAGGTTTTGAGTCCCCACACCTGGCTTATGATGACATCTCTTAATTGGATTTGATGTCTCCCTGATAGGCAAAAACTGTCCACAGTTTTCACAGGTAGTGAGAGGATAGCTATGGTACAGAAATGTCTGTGCATAAGAATGCTTATCCCAGCGCGATTTACCTAGTGAAAGGGTAGAAACATTTTCACTATCCATCAATTAGTCACCTACCTAAGAACCTTAAAATATATGCATACTGACCTCATCACTGACCACAGACAACACTAATGCATTAGTCTTGTGCATATCTCCACTACCAGACCATTGCTTCATAGCTCAGGAGAGCGTCCTCTATCTTATATGCTTTCTACATCCTAGAATCATTGGACTCTCACGGAGGTCTTTGGGTTTCATATTTTTATTATTCCTTTCCAAGTCTAGCTGGATTGCAGAATTAAGTTTGTTTGTTTGTTTTGCTTATTTCTTCCTTTTATTTATTGAAAGATAGCTTTCATCTAAAAGAGACAGAAAGAGACCAAGAAGTGAGACTCCACCCCCACCCTTGGCAGAGTTAAATTTATGATTACAAATAAAAACTAAATAATGCCGAGTGTGGTGATGCACACCTATAATCCCAGCACTAGGGAGGCTGAGGCAGGAGGATGAATGGGAGTTTAAATTCCAGGCCACCCCTGGCTACAGCGAATTCAAGGCCAGTCTGAACTGCATAGCAAGATCCTGTCTCCAAAAAACAACAAAAGAAAACACTGCTAGGCGTGGTGGTGCATGCAGGCCTGTAATCCCAGCACTGAGAAGGCAGATGCAGGAGGATCACTGAGAATTGCAGGCTAGCCTGGGCTGCACAGTGAATTCATTTTTTTTCTTTATTATGCTTATTACCACTTTCCATACTTTTTCTTTCCTTCTTTTCTTTTCTTTTCTTTTCTTTTTTTTTTTTTTTGCTAC
The DNA here is from genome assembly GCA_004026965.1 of Petromus typicus. Classification (NCBI taxonomy): domain Eukaryota; kingdom Metazoa; phylum Chordata; class Mammalia; order Rodentia; family Petromuridae; genus Petromus; species Petromus typicus. The sequence continues at coordinate 4,810 of PVIR01037615.1, read as the reverse complement.
TTTCTTCATTAAAGTATAAGCTTGGTAGATATATCACATACAGGTACAGATTTCCTATGATGAATGTTATCATTATGTACATCTAAAATATACCAATAAAAATTTTTCTTTCAGAAAAGAAAGATATGTTAAAAAAATAAATACAGTGTAAGCTTGCTGGGCATGTGTGTGCCTCCTGGCACACACTTATAATTCCAGTTACACAGGAGGCTGAAGCAGGACTGCAAGTTTTGAGGTCAGCCTGGTAATTTAGTGAGGCCCTGTCTCAAAATAAGACAAAAAAGGGATAGAGATGTAGTTCAGTGCTAGAGTTCCTGTCTAGCATGGATAAGGTCTAGAGTTTAATCCCCAGCACCAAAGAACAAAAATATGTAAGCTCCACATAGACAGGAACTTGTGTTGGTCATTGACACAAGCTCAGGGGTTTGAATGGTGCCTGTCATACGAAAAGCACAAAATAAATATTTATTGAATACATTAATAATTTTTACATAAGCTGGGGATTTAGCTCAGTGGCACTGCCACCTACCTTGCAGAGGCAGGTTCTGAGTTCAATCCCCAGTGCTGAAAATAAAGTTTATAATATTTGAATTTTTCATTGTAATGTTCATTCACATTTTTTTAAAAGAAACTTATTTTGTACAAATACAATTTTTTTCCTCCTTCAGTGACAGTTATAAAGTTGAAGAAGTTCTGTCAGGAGCGAGTGGTGACTAAAATGGTGGCTATTTGCCAGAAAAGACCGCCTGACCCCAGCCAACCTCTTCTGATGAGGAACCCTCGGGGCACATTTAGCCCAGATTTCTCCAGCTGCACAACCTGAGACAATGCAAACCTACACAAAACAAGTCTTGTTGGAGCTGGGAATTTAACTTAGTGGTGCCTCCACCTGCCTGGCAAGTGTGAGGTTCTGAGTTCAATTCCTGGTTCTGAAAAAAAAAGTCTGTCCTCGGTTGGGGCCACATTGGAGCCTCATGCACAGAGGAGGATGTCTGCCTGTGGTTCTCCACCTCAGAGCTGCCCTGAGTTGCTGCCAGCTTCTTCCCAGATTCTACTAAAGCAAATTCAAACTGCTGGGAGGGGCGGGGCACAAAGGAGCACGAATTGAGAAGGTGGGTTTCTAGAGAACAATGAGAACACAAATGAGCTGCCTCTGGCCGAAGCAGCCTCATAGCCTAGCTTAAACATGGCTCTGAGAGGTGGTTGTAAAGTGCTGGGGATTTGAAAAGCACTGAGTAGGCTTGTCTTTGTTGAACATTAACCAAGTGAAATTCATTTCAGGAAAAGAAAATAATATGTAACGGTAAGAGAACTGAGGGGAAATAGAAAAGAAAAAGATGTACGTAGTCCACTATATGAGTTCCTGACACTTGGGCCTTTGTTACTTAGGGTTTTTTTTTCCCATATTGAGCTTTTCCTTTTGGAAGCCCAGCGTAGAGGAACAAAGGAGCAGCCTTAATCCCAACAAGATTAATTTTCATTCTCTCTGTCTCTCTGTGTCTCTTTCAGTGCTGCAGATGGAACCTCAGGCCTTCCTAGTGCTGACCGAGTCTTCTGCCACCGAGCAACACTCCAGCCCAAGATTAATTTGTAGAATTCCTGAGACCCAGTTTACTGACACTTCGCTCAGTTTACATCAGGTTCTTAAGCAAAGCACTGGGGCTGGTATAACAAGGGCCAAAATGTTGCCCTACAAATGAGGCTGTGAGGGAATGTGTTTCCCTCAAAAAACCACAAAAAGTGCCCCTGGGAATCTAAGCATGGACATCCATCTTCCATTTCCCCAGACTGTTGTCCTAAAAACCAGACCCCTTGTGCCAGTCCCAGCATTTCTTTCTAACCTTGCCACATCACCTTCTTCACAATTCTGGGGGCTAAGAAGTCCACAAAGCGTGGTGCTCCCATGTGTCTGTAACAAAACACAGCAGGAGAGCAGAAAGAACAGCTGTGTGCAGAAGGGGCACATATGTGAGTAAAGGAAGCAAGAGGCCAGCAAGGGGCTTACTCTGTCTATAGCAAATTCCTGCAAGACCTGACCAACCCTACAAGAGCAGCTTTGACCACTTCATCATGACTGTCATGACCCCACTGCCTCCCTCGAGGCCCACCTTTTAATGCCAGCAAATAAGCACCAAGGCTCCAGTACAGGAACCTTCTGGGATGAACCGCATCCTAACCATTTCCACAGACAAGTCTGTGGGTGTTCTGCTAGGGATTCCGCTAATAAGTAGATCAATTTGCAGAATGCCACACCTTAATGATGAATATGAGATGTTCTCAGAATTTAGATCTTGTTTAATTTCTCTCAACAATGGTTTTCACTTTTCAGAGTACACATTTTGAACTTCTTCTATTGAATTTATTCTTAAATGTTTTTCTTTTTGACACAATTGTCAATGGAATTATTTTCTTGATTTCATTTTTACATTGTTCATTTTAAGTGTATAGAAATGATTGCTTTTGTGTATTGATCTTGTGTCCTACCACCCTACTGAACTCATTTATTAGTTCAACATTTATTCTATTTATTGTCATCCACGTGCTCAGTTTGGCAGTGCATGTACTAAAATTTTTTCTCATCAACTTTTAGTACATTACTTAGGGTTTTCTGTGTAAAATATCAAGTTGTCTGTCAAGAGAGACAGATGCATTTTCCAGTCTAGATACATTTTATTCCTTTTTTAGCCATCTATTCACATTCCAAATGAACTCATGGTCAGGATCTAGGAGAACAGATTCCTGCCCAGATGAGAGAGGGGACGAGCCTAGCACTGGATATATGTATCCTTGAGAGGGAAAGCAGAGCCTCCCACATGCTGGGATTACAGTCCTGGGCCACCATGCCTGGCATAAGAGTTTCAGTCTTAGTCACTGCATCGTTGGGACAGAAAAGTTTCAGGAATTGGTTGCACAATATGAATATACTTAACATCACCGATGCTTGATTTTGTTTTGGTTTGGGGAGACAGGATTTTACGATACAGCCCAGGCTTGCCTTAAACTGCAGAAATCCTCTTAGATGCTAAGATTATAGGCAATGCCCAGCTGAGCTGTACACTTGAAATAATAAATATGGCAGATTTTATGTTAGTGTGTGTGTGTGTGTGTATGTATGTATGTAGTTGGTATTCTGGTTCAGGTGAGTTTAAATTCTCTTTGATTTAATTTATAGAAATGTTTAGTGGTCCCTGTGTAATTATCTCCCAGGGACTTCTCTATACAGAGGATCATCCTAGTTTCCAGGCCAGTACTAAACAGGAACTGAGCCCGAGGCATGGGCTGTGTGAATCCTAGTATTTCTGTCTTGGTACATGGGACCTTCTGGGTCACCTGTGAGTTCCAGAATTTAGGATGAATTCTACCATGTCACTCAGCATGGGTTACAGATTAGTCTTCATTAGGGACAAGGGAAAGGAGACCCATATCAAGTAAAAGGGAAACCGAAAGCCTGGGGATTTAGCTCAGTGGCACCATGCCTGCCTTGCAAACACAAGGTTGTGAGTTCAATCCCTGATACTGCAAAAAACAAGGAAAAAAAGGAAATAAGGACCCATATTCCCAATATGCCCTGGAAAGTTGTTCTGGGGCAAAGTGCTCTGCTGGACCTACAGGACAAGTCCATGCTGTGCAGGAGGAACACTGACCTGTTCTGTTCTGCCCTGTTAAAGAACAAATTCAGAAAGCACCTTTGACTGGCATCTTAGTGTCCTTCTCTCTGGTGGGACAAAATATCCAACACTCTCACCATAAAGGAGAAGACCTTCATTTTGGCTCACAGTTGTAGAGTTCAGTCTACAATTGGCTCCAGAGCAAAACTGGCATGATGGAAGGATATAGTGAAGGAAAGCTGCTCACCTCACAGCAGTCAGGGAGCAGCAGGAGAGAGGGGAGGAGCCAGGGACAAGAACTCACCCTTTCTGACCTCTTCCACCAGGCCATCTACCAGCACATTCCACATGTCAGTGAATTAACTCATTGAGGAGGACTGCGCTCCACAACCCAATTGCCTTCCAAAAGCCCCACCTCTGAGCATGTGAGACTTTTAGGGGACAACTTAGATCTAAACCACAAGTGGTGAATACCAGGGTTGCAAAGGGCAGTGATGTTGGGATACAGGGTGCCATGTGTTTGGAGGAGACATCAGAAACTCCAGTTTTCCAGCGCATGGAGCCCCTGTGACCTGCGGGCAGATGCAATCTCTGTGTGGGAGGGGAAACCACCTCACAAAGCAGAAGTGGAGCTGGGCGCAGTATGTAGCTGAGATCCAGCCAGCTGGTCCAGAGAGCTCTGAATGCACTTTTGAGGCTGCTTCTAGGCAATTTTGCTCATTTCACCAGTTTCTGCATTCAAAAATAAATATAAAACACAGTTGCACTATATTATTTTTTTTCTATCTCTCTATTTCTTTCCACTTAAAAAATCGATAAGTTGCTTGTCCTAATTGCCTATAACATATCATTTTTAAAAAGCAACTTTTATGAGGAACATGAACAGGATATTAAAGAAACATAAATAAATGGCTAACAAATACATGCAAAGATGTTAACGCTCACCAGATAGTCAGTAAAATGCAAATAAAAAGTAATAAAGCAACACTCTTCAACTACCATAATGGGAATGATTTACATATTAAAAATGATTTCCCGGGCCGGGGAGTTAGCTCAGTGGTTCCGGCGCCTGTCTCGCAAGCGCAAGGACCCGGGTTCGATTCCCCGGTAACCACATAACAATACTGGGTGTGGAGACCCACACCCAGCAGCAACCAGTACCACATACCACAGTGCCGGGTGTGGTGGCTCACGCCTGTAAT